>JAQJVL010002500.1:0-95507 GCA_035578905.1 Stictocephala bisonia
CGGAAGTACCCGGCGGGAAACGTGGGAGCCGCCATCTTGGATCCGGTCACGTGACTTCCTCCACCCGCGCCAATTAAAACTCATTAAGATCAATTAAATATCAATTAAGGTCATTAAATACTCATTAAGGTCATTAAAAACTCGTTAAGGTCAATTAAAAACTCATTAAGGTCAATTACAAATCAATTAAACCCCCCCCCCCCCACCCTCGACTCGCCGTGTGACGAAAACTCGCCATGGGACGTCTTAGGATCGGTGTATTCATACTACTTAAATTTTAAATCATTAATCATTACACGATATCGCTCAGTCCAGGTAAGCTGATTTAATTGACTCCAGTGTTTATACTAAGGAGTATTTACGTTGAACAAGTGTATCAATGCAGTGAGTTGTTTATTACGGCCGGCCAATGTCCACTCAAGCGCGGTTAATAAGGGTCGGGGCCCGGTCTTCCCCGGACGATGTTTTCTGCCATGAGAGTACACGATTTCTACCTCGAGTCCATGTGCCAGGTTACACCTGTCTGACTGTACTTCAGGGCTTGACGGTTTGGGAAACGGCCACCTTAGTGCGACATTTGATTAATTAGGAATCCTTCTGAAAACTACTGATCTGATTTATGGTTTACAATCTTTGCTAACAACCAATTATCCTTTACTCAATCTTGACAACAGTTGATGATGTGATGTGTACGATGATTTCGACGAATTAGCGGTAGCATAATAATTATAAGACTGGAAAATGCATATTTTTCTGTACAATTACCGGTTCGATTAAAATAAACAATGCAAAGAATGAAATCACCGGCTGTTCATTTGTCATTGGGCTATTAATTAATGACACTTTCTAAGGAATAGTCGGCCTTAGTTTGTAACAATGACTACAATCGGTCATCTACACTCATCACACTCATTCGAAACCCATATTCACCCATATCTTGACGATCGGCGTCTTATGAATAAATAAATATGAATTAATATTTTATTGAAATCAACAATATGACATGTGATTTCCACCGAAGAAGTAAATTAAACAACATGGTTTAGGGGTATCAGCAATGAAAAAAGAATACTTTTTATCAATGTTACAACCCCTCCCCCCCACACACACACCTCTAAAAGACGTTCAGTAAACAGTGGACGTCGCTTCAGAGGTTTCGTCTCGCAAATAATATTTAGAACCATTTTGGTTCTATTATACATTTTGGGTATTTCCAAATATAGAATCATCGTATTAATAAATGAATTTAAATGAAGGTTTAGCAAAGAAATAATATATTCAAAACAAACTTTCAAACAGAATTTGTTTTTTTTTTTACATAAATATAATATACCGCTAGTATTACAGTAAATAAATATAGTAATAGGTTATATTAAACAGTTAGACGATGAAACGCATTTTTCAAAATTTTATGAGGCAGTTCACTGATCACTGCACTTGAATTAAATCTTTTAGTTTGAAGCCTTTGAGAAAATCGACGGCAGATGTTTGGTGGCTTCTAAGTGGTAACGGTTGATCAATTTTCAAATCTGATGCGAGTTTCATAGTTAGAAATCGCACAGTCATATTGTTTGGCTGTTAATGTTTTCTCTATCTGAACTAAGAAATGAGTTTACTTTTGGAAAAAAGGTTACGCGACTGAAATCGCACCAAACACGGTTCAGGGTTTTGGCCAATTACTTAAAAAACGTTTGTTTAAGATTAAGCAGTCCTAACCTAACCTCACCACGTAAGTAAAAGGCTATTTTCACTTTACACCTGCTATGTTATAAACAACGTTGTATTACACCAGTATTTATTTATTAAATATTCGCACGGTATGCCACAAAATTTCGATAAACATTGTTGAAATACTAACTAAGGTATGCACTCTTTTTAATAATCGATTTTTCAACTGGATGTTATACGGGACCACCGGTATGTCAAAGTTGGACCTTCGTATGCACTTCTAACACCCTCCGGAGAGAATTGTGCGCAAGTAACAGGTGCGCGCGTAACAAGACATCGCACACACAAACGAACTGCCCAATAAAGACCTTCCCCTTCGCCGAGCATCAACTCAATTTGAAACATTGAACAACGAATTAAAAAAAATATATATATATATATATATATATATATATATATATATATATATATATATATATATATATATATATATATATATATATATATATATATATATATACATACATGACTAGTGGCTTGTTGGGGCAAAAGCCCCTATATAAATAAAATTAAAATGTTGCTGTTAAATATTTAATGTATAATATTTAATTTGTTATAGTTTTGTAAAACGCGTCATTATATATACAGATTAATCAGGCATTATTGTTGTGCTAAAACTTCTCTGTGTGTAAGGATTGTCTGTTGCGTTGTTTTGGTCGACTGTATTTTTAATAAACAATTAAATTTAATTCCGTCTGGAGACTTTACCCTACTAAATGCAAAGTTGCCCATGTGTAAACACCGGTTTGTGCAGGTAAACACCAGCTTCTTAAAGATTTGGCCTTGTGCCTTGCTAATTAGAGTATAAAATCTTAAAAGCTGGAATATTTCATTTGTCTTATTTTGACAGCTGGACTCAATAAACCAAAACAAAAGTTAGAAACCCTCTTTACATAAGATTAACATGGGAACTTTGAGAACCAATGGGGCGGAGCCTTAAAGGCGAATTGCAAAACTATGATTTTTCCCGCCATCTACAATACCAGAGCTTTAAAATGAGCCATTTCCGAAGGACGTAGGTGGAGTGTAGCGCTTGGAATTTTGACGCAACCGATTCGCCTTACGAAATTAAATATATCGATACATCGAAACCATCAATAAGCGGCGACATTTATTTATTAATAGCTTCAGGAACGTGGTAAATTTATTTAAAAATTGTAGAAATTTGTTTTATTGTAAACAAAATTTCTTAAGGAATTTAGTTGAGGAAGGAAATACATAGTAACACAAATTTTGGCCAAACACTTCTAAATAAATAAATATTATAATTCAAAGCACACAATTTACGAGAAGTGCACGTTTTGGTACAGTTCAATAGAGGCGGTTCTTATATAACTGACGTTCGCTGCAAAACACCCTGAGGCCCCACTGAAATGGTAATACTAAAAATATAGGCCTACACATAATCAATGTTCAATCAATGTGCTTAAAAAAGTAAGGCTTTCTTATTAAGTACTTTTGAAAAATTACTTTTATAGTAGAAGAATAACATATAATATATGTAAGGTTATCCGTTAACGGGGACAACAAGGCAAGGCGTTCTTTCAAGTGAATACAAAACAAAGTGACCCCAAGTTATTGGCACAAAGACATCCTTCAACCGTCTGTCAGGCTACTTTGTGGTCTGCCGTAAACAATACACGCTATTTAGGTTTATCTCAACGATCCTTTAAAAATGCCTTTATTTAATTTATGTTAAATTTAGTTTTTCTTCATTTTTCCAAAAAGCGTGCTTAAATAATAGTGTTATTCGTTTATTTATTCTATTTCTTTGGCAAACACAATATACGTATTAAACGATACTATGGTTAATCTCTAAGATCAAATGTTTGATATAACTGTACAACTATTATCACAATGGAAGTCAAATAAGACTCATTTAATAAAAAATATGAAAGAAACGTATATTTACTATAGTAGATATTTTAATGGGTCCAGAATTTTTGATATTTCCTACCTTACTGTGACTGACAGTGATACTTATTGAACTGATAAACAAAAATTACAGTTAACAAACAACGGTAATGTATCTACTTTAATTTATATAACAACTGCAGTGTAGCTAACAAACAACGGTAATGTATCTACTTTAATTTATATAACAACTGCTGTGTAGTTAACAAACAACGGTAAAGTATCTACTTTAATTTATATAACAACTGCTGTGTAGCTAACAAACAACGGTAAAGTATCTACTTTAATTTATATAACAACTGCTGTGTAGTTAACAAACAACGGTAAAGTATCTACTTTAATTTATATAACAACTGCTGTGTAGTTAACAAACAACGGTAAAGTATCTACTTTAATTTATATAACAACTGCAGTGTAGTTAACAAACAACGGTAAAGTATCTACTTTAATTTATATAACAACTGCAGTGTAGTTAACAAACAACGGTAAAGTATCTACTTTAATTTATATAACAACTGCAGTGTAGCTAACAAACAACGGTAAAGTATCTACTTTAATTTATATAACAACTGCTGTGTAGTTAACAAACAACGGTAAAGTATCTACTTTAATTTATATAACAACTGCTGTGTAGTTAACAAACAACGGTAAAGTATCTACTTTAATTTATATAACAACTGCAGTGTAGTTAACAAACAACGGTAAAGTATCTACTTTAATTTATATAACAACTGCTGTGTAGTTAACAAACAACGGTAAAGTATCTACTTTAATTTATATAACAACTGCAATGTAGCTAACAAACAACGGTAAAGTATCTGCTTTAATTTATATAACAACTGCTGTGTAGTTAACAAACAACGGTAAAGTATCTACTTTAATTTATATAACAACTGCAATGTAGCTAACAAACAACGGTAAAGTATCTACTTTAATTTATATAACAACTGTAGTGTAGCTAACAAACAACGGTAAAGTATCTACTTTAATTTATATAACAACTGCAGTGTAGCTAACAAACAACGGTAATGTATCTACTTTAATTTATATAAAAACTGTAGTGTAGCTAACAAACAACGGTAAAGTATCTACTTTAATTTATATAACAACTGCAGTGTAGCTAACAAACAACGGTAAGTTATCTACTTTAATTTATATAACAACTGTAGTGTAGCTAACAAACAACGGTAATGTATCTACTTTAATTTATATAAAAACTGTAGCTAACAAACAATGGTAATGTATCTACTTTAATTTATATAACAAATGTAGTGTAGCTAACAAACGACGGTAAAGTATCTACTTTAATTTATATAACAACTGTAGTGTAGCTAACAAACAACGGTAATGTATCTACTTTAATTTATATAACAACTGCAATGTAGCTAACAAACAACGGTAAAGTATCTACTTTAATTTATATAACAACTGCAGTGTAGTTAACAAACAACGGTAATGTATCTACTTTAATTTATATAACAACTGCTATGTAGCTAACAAACAACGGTAAATTATCTACTTTAATTTATATAACAAATGTAGTGTAGCTAACAAACGACGGTAAAGTATCTACTTTAATTTATATAAAAACTGTAGGTAACAAACAATGGTAATGTATCTACTTTAATTTATATAACAACTGCAATGTAGCTAACAAACAAAGGTAAATTATCTACTTTAATTTATATAAAAACTGTAGCGCTAACAAACAATGGTAATGTATCTACTTTAATTTATATAAAAACTGTAGCTAACAAACAATGGTAATGTATCTACTTTAATTTATATAACAACTGTAGTGTAGCTATCAAACAACGGTAATGTATCTACTTTAATTTATATAAAAACTGTAGCTAACAAACAATGGTAATGTATCTACTTTAATTTATATAAAAACTGTAGCTAACAAACAATGGTAATGTATCTACTTTAATTTATATAAAAACTGTAGCTAACAAACAATGGTAATGTATCTACTTTAATTTATATAACAACTGTAGTGAAGCTATCAAACAACGGTAATGTATCTACTTTAATTTATATAAAAACTGTAGCTAACAAACAATGGTAATGTATCTACTTTAATTTATATAACAACTGTAGTGTAGCTATCAAACAACGGTAAAGTATCTACTTTAATTTATATAAAAACTGTAGCTTACAAACAATGGTAATTTATCTACTTTAATTTATATAACAACTGTAGTGTCGCTAACAAACAACGGTAATGTATCTACTTTAATTTATATAACAACAGTAGCTAACAAACAATGGTAATGTATCTACTTTAATTTATATAACAACTGTAGTGTAGCTAACAAACAACGGTAAAGTATCTACTTTAATTTATATAACAACTGTAGTGTCGCTAACAAACAACGGTAATGTATATACTTTAATTTATACAACAACAGTAGATTAGCTACCAAACAACGGTAGGGTAGCTAACAAACAACTGTAGTGTAGCTAACAAACAACGGTAGTGTAGCTAACAAACAATTGTAGTGTAGCTAACAAAGAATGGTAGTGTAGCTAACAAACTATGGTTGGTCAAGTAACAAACAATATAGTGTAACTAACAAACAATGGTTGGCCAGGTATCAACAATGGTAGTGTAACTAACAAACAACGTTAAAATATCTTCTTTAATTTTTCTAAATAACTATTGCAGGTTATTTAACAAACAAAGGTAGTATAGGTAACAAACAATGGTAGTATAACTAACGAACAACGGTAGGGTAGCTAACAAAGAACGGTAGGTTAGCTAACAATCATATTTAACGTCTCAAAATAGGTGTCTATATAAATTTGTATAATTTCTAATAAAATCCCTACAAATAACATTTGCGAATTGTTAAATACCTCTAATATCTTTAATATTTAGCTTCTTTAACACATTTATATTTCTCAAATTTAGTTTTCAATTCGTTCATAAACTTCTAACTCCTAGACTCCTAAACGAGTAAAATATATGAAACAATATTATTAATAAGGATCTGCCCAGTAACTAACTTTTAAACTTAAATTAAATCTGTAAAGTTATTGCTACAATTACGGTTGACAGCTGGACTGTGTGGATGTCTGAGAGTTGTTTTACTAAATAATGTGATTTCTTCCGTCACAGTTGGGATTTTGATATCCTAATGAATATTCTGATGTTAACAACTATATTAAAACCTTCGATTTAGTGTTTTGATTAAGGGGATTCGGCACTGGAACAGGTCATTTTTGCTATTTATTACCTAACAAGTATTTTAATGGTCTTATTGTGTTTGTAGGGATCTAATTAGTAAAGAAATGTTCTAATGTGAACAATTTTTATCTTTGCATTGCGTACAAAAATTTAAAACCCCATTTTTTTTTTAAACTTAACTTTTTTGTAAATTTGATATAAAATGAAAACTATTATTCCAATTCTATTGTTTTTGGTACCAAAAAAGGTACTAAGATCATCTAAAAAATCATGTATTTTCATAATTATAGCTTTATTTGAAATATTTAAACCTTTTATGATTTTATTTTAGTTTCAAAATAAACTTTTCAATGTTGTAAAAACTTTTTTACAACAATGTAACTGGCAAAATTGGTTAAAAATACAACAATACTTAGCAACTAGTGTCTTAATGACCCACAAAAAAATTCATCTTCTTTTATTTAGTGGATCTATAGTTATAACAAATAGTCTTCCTGAAAACATGGAAAATTTCATTAGCGGGAAATCACGATCAAAGTTCTGCATGGATTAGGATAGGTAACTATAACCATAATATATATAAATATACTGGATCTAGGCTAAATATTTTTCTTCTATGTAAAACTAATGTTTTTGTAGCCCTGCAAGGTCCCATCGCCTAATAATATTTTTGTTTTTTGTTTTCCAACAAAAACTAGCAAACAACTGGAGCTGAGCTGACTGACAGTGCTGACAGCAGTAACAACAGCTGGTTTGTTTTGCTTGCATCTGTGTTCCAAAGACCAATAAAAAAACTATACCATATCTAAGCATACTACTATACTATAATGAATGTACCTAAGGTTCTTAATTATATTTTTTTACTTAGTAAATATAAAGCAAAAGCTATGCGCCGGGCGCTCTTGATGTTTGTGGGGCTCGCGTGAAATCAAACCGTGCGTCACTTTATATAATTGCTAATAATACACTGAAATATGTTTGCAAACAGTTTTTTCTTGCAATATTATTGTTCAGAATTAAATGGAGAATAATAATGTGGAAGAAAAAGATAACCTTAAAAAAGCTTTTTTCCATTTCGAGTGCCAAATCCCCTTAAATTGATAAAGTGTTTGTTGTTTCCGTATCAGCCAACTCACTCTACGAAGTTGTAATGCAATCTGCTAGCTTGTCCTCAAATGTGGAGTTACAAGTTATTATTTTTTTCCAAATTTAGTCCAGATTATTTAACAGCACGCACTTCTGGAAATTTATTTAGTGTATATGATGGAAAATTTCAAATTTGAAATAAAAAATAATACGTGCAACTGACCATTTTTGCAGACAAAGTTGAAAATCTTTCAATAGATTTAGTTAATTATTTTTAACATAATTTGCATGAATGTTCGTTACTTTTTATTTAAAAAGTTTTACAAATGTTCAATATTTTATGGATTAAGAGAGTTTCAGTGTTATCTACAACTGTAGCGACTGCTACAGGTCAGGTCGTGGGAATACCTACTATATGATAGGGCCGAGAATACAATCTTGTGGATTCCACAGTAATTTGGTTTAAATCAGTCGTAGCATTTGTATATAATTCGAAAGAACTAATCAAATAAGATTCTAACACGCGGAAGTGTGAATTTAGGGAACAGTACACCACACTTTGTCAAAGGTCTGTTATGCATTAGAAAATAAGTGGTTTATCAGTGGTTACTTAATTTTGCCATGTCTTTTACAATTAATAAACTGACACTAACAAAAATCAAGCAAATAATGACTTCAACATTCGTAAGATATTTTTCTGCTATAAACATTTACTTATTAAGATTTTATATTTGCAGAGTAAGTTGAAATGATCACACAATTTAAGATTTAGCCGGACTAATTTAATTTATTAGTAATTCTTACTAAACCCACTATTATCCCCCTGTATTATACTGTAACATAATAGAAAATATCCATTTCTATCTAATAAAATGGACTAAAATTCTCAACAGTGACATTTTATCACAACAAAACGAAACAGTGACAGTGTATAAATTTAGTTTGAATCTCAGTTAAATGTAATAAATAATTATATAGAAAATAATCTCTTAACTATCGTTAAAATAAATCATAAAATATATTCTTCTTCAATAATAATATACTTTCAGTATGTAAACATTTTGCTTGCCATTACCATTTTTTATTACTGTGGATAAAAGTAAAACATCAATTACATAAATTACACCTCACGTAGGAAAAAATATATTTTAAAATAAAATTAAATGAGGATTAATTACTTAAGTAACAGCGCTATTAATAATAAAACTAATTAACTGCTATCGGTTTCTATAAGTTTCTACTCCTTTTATAAATTTATTAAATAAACATTTCGAGTGAATAAACTTCAAAAGCCGCGTCAGATGCTGAGGTTGACAGTGTCTTTCAAGTGCCCTTCATCAATCACTGCGAACTTAGCCTTCGAAATGCCTTAAGACGCACAGCAGTAATGGTTTTCTAAGATATTCAAAGGATTTTAAGTGGTAAAAGTTGTAATTGACATAAAATTGTTTTGTTTGTGCAATTTTTAATAAGAGGAGGACTATTTGCAAAAGTAGAAAACAAATTTATAGAAGGTCTAAGTCATAATTATTTTCAAACTGCAAGTAGCTTGTCCCTTGTGATATGTGGTGAATTGCAATAAATTTAATTTAAAAAAATATATAAGCCAGACACCTAATCTAGGGTTAAAATGCAAACGATTGTAGACAGTCGAAATTAAATTTATATATTTCAGACTGTAATAAGAAGAATTCAGTAGAACTATATATAAATACGGAGAAATGCATATAACATAAAGCAGTAACAATAAAATCAGAAAATTGTGTTTTTTTTCAGAAAATAAAACAACATTCTGAACATTTTTTACTAATTTTTCCAGCTGACTGATGGGTGACATCCGTCGATCAGATGGTCATGACGTCATAACCATTGCGTCACATGGCTCCGGGCCAGGGATGGCCCTTGACGTCAGCAACGACCCAGCCCAAGAATAGAGCAGCCCTTGTTCTCTTTACAGCGCTTTGTTCAGAAATAGGTCGGGAACCAGCATTGTCCCCTGCAGGACGCCGGCGCTACCTGCGACACGTCGCCCGCTTTGTAGTTGTATAATCTATTGTTGTATAATACGTTTGTATTGAACAATGCAATTGTAAACCTAGTCATAACAGACAGTTTTTTGTAAAATCGATCGTTCCAAAATCAGATATTTACTTAAGTCTCTTCTAGTGAAGAGTCGTTCTCTCCTCAATGAAAGGCTCTTTTGCACAAAGCTACGTTGTTTCTCCACGAACGTTCGTGTAACTGTGTTCTAGTCAATGGTCTTCTAATAATTAACCTCTTGTTAATGTAAACGTAAATCCCATGTTATGGTTTCATGGCGTGAAACGGATTGTCACGTTTTACCACGTCTTTAATGTCAATTTTCATTGAATTCAAGTTAAAACGTGACTATATCATATATTACATTTTTGAAAAGACACCAATGTTTTTTCAAGCAATTTATATTTTTGTTTTCTTAAAATCGCAACAAAACTTGGTTATTATTTTGTTTTTTAGAAAGAGTAATAAAATATCAACTTTATTAACTTTTAAAATTATTTTCAAATTGGCGGTCTTTAACTAAAAAAAGTACGTATCTTTAAAAAAATTGTTATCAACAATTTTTAAGACACAACAGATGTATTTAATATGGTTTCCTTCCAAAACATATATTAAAAAAAATATATTAAATAATAGGATTGTGTGAGGTTTTGAACAAAAAGACGCATAATAAACAAGCTCTTCCTGCAGCGGTGAAAACCAATACAAGATACTTCAAAGAAACGTTTGAAAATCTTGTTGGCCACAATTATTTGTGACAACGCGTTTGAGATATACAATTACCAGTGAGTTCGCGTTATTGAAGTAACTAAAACTACTCAGCAGTAAAATATCACTCGGTTTGATTAAGAATGTTAAGTTATATTAGAAGTTTTGAAAAATATTTGAATGCCAAACAAATTAAGATCGTATGGCCATTTTTTCACTAATACAACTGAACTTTCAGATTTTAAACTTGATTGAAGTTCTATAGTAAATGACATTTTTCACCACACCCAAATTATAACAACAACCTTCACCTTTCTAGAAAATGAAACAACGCATAATCTGGGATGATATGAGTGCAAAACCTCAATTTAAAAAAAGGTTTTTAATTCTGGGAATTTATCTTTAGCGAATTACCTTACAGAAAGAGGAGAGTTATACGTCGAAAAAAATGTACGTCAATTTTCATGAATTGCTCTTTTCTTAATAATCATAAAAAAATACATCTATATTGTACCACCAATAGTGTACATTTATCTAAACATCACCAATTAGCTCAAATCACCAACAGTTAGCTCAAATTTAGATTTTTTGTATTATCTAAATTTAAATACAAAACTATAAGTATTCACCAATTTCTTATAAAAGTGGCAATTTTATAACAACAAACAGCCATTAGTTTAGATTATACATTTTGCTTTGTTACAATAGGGCGAAAAGTATTATAGAAATACATGTACTAAATGTATTGTATTATATTTTAAATTACTATTGTTTAAAGAAAGAGCTGTAAATAATTTAAATACGAGAATACTGTCATTTTTGTTGGTAATATTGTTATTGAAACAAGTAATGCAACAAATTAAATTATTGCCTTCAACTTTTTACTATTTCTAGGTTAGATTGTAAACGGGAATCGATCAAAGCAAAAACCTAAAAAGATTTATTACGAAACATATGACACAAATGTATCATATCTAACTTTCCACTAATATAATTGTTTTATTCGGATTCGAGTATACCCTATAACAATTATATTACAAACAACGCCAGAAGAGCTAGAATTATAGGATGGCCAAAGAAATTACCAAATTATTTCGGGCTGATTTCGTTTGTAACATATATATTGACCTGATGACGTATACAGTGTCACATTTACAGTAAATAAGCTAAAACTACAGCGGCCTAAACAAACATTCGATCAACTATCCCGGGAACATGTATTTATAACTCATTTACACAACCAATAAAGAAGGAGCTATAAATAGATACGTAAATGACCTTGTACAAGAGACAGGTTGATCACCAAGTGATTCAACACGTGTAACTACGCATCTGTCGACCTTGCACGATTGGACATCATGCAATAATACACGTGCACGTGTCACAGGCCAATCTACTGTAAATGACCTTGTACAAGAGACAGGTTGATCACCAAGTGATCCAGCACGTGTAACTACGCATCTGTCGATCTTGCACGATTGGACATCATGCAATAATACACGTGCACGTGTCACAGGCCAATCTACTGTAAATGACCTTGTACAAGAGGCAGGTTGATCACCAAGTGATTCAACACGTGTAACTACGCATCTGTCGACCTTGCACGATTGGACATCATGCAATAATACACGTGCACGTGTCACAGGGACAGGCCAATCTACTGTAAATGACCTTGTACAAGGGACAGGTTGATCACCAAGTGATCCAACACGTGTAACTACGCATCTGTCGACCTTGCACGATTGGACATCATGCAATAATACACGTGCACGTGTCATAGGCCAATCTACTGTAAATGACCTTGTACAAGAGACAGGTTGATCACCAAGTGATCCAGCACGTGTAACTACGCATCTGTCGACCTTGCACGATTGGACATCATGCAATAATACACGTGCACGTGTCACAGGCCAATCTACTGTAAATGCCCTTGTACAAGAGACAGGTTGATCACCAAGTGATCCAGCACGTATAACTACGCATCTGTCGACCTTGCACGATTGGACATCATGCAATAATACACGTGCACGTGTCACAGGCCAATCTACTGTAAATCTACAAAATTGCTAAACATCAACTAAGTGACATTTGTCATAATAGTTGTATACGAACAAATTACTAAGTATATTAAATGTCTGCAGTATATTAACTGGGCTACAATATTCGGAATGTTTAAATAGGCTACAATAATATTTGTCTTCCGAGCAGCGTGAGTAACTGGAGCGAGTCAAATATTCCGACCTTAAGGTGGAAATAGCTTGGTTTTAAAGTAATCATCCTTTTACTGTCATTTCATCTTTACCCATCTTTAAGTATTACTTATGTGATATGTGTGATGAGAATAGTAAATAAATGCCTTAGAAATAATAAATAAACTGGTGGTATTCAATAATTAATAACTTAAAACATACAAATAATTTGAGAAAACGATGAAAATATGCGTATAACGAAAATTTATGGTTCTACTGTTAGCATTAAGAGAGGTAAAAAATATATATATATATATATATATATATATATATACTAAAACAAAAAAAGTCTAATCTAGTTTTTAAAAACAAAATTTAAAAACCATTACATTAAAAAAATTGATTTGAAATTGAAAATAAATAACACATATAGATATAGATAGATTAAAATAGACAGATTTAGCCATAACAGAATAGCAGCAAAAATCCAAGACAAGCAATGATAAGAGGTCCAGAAATATAAGAGAAAACAAACTGTCTAGAATATATGAATTAAAAAAAGGCTTTAAAAAAGAGGCAACTGATAAAAATACAACTTAATTTTCGTACGCAAGTTTTAATAAGGTGCTAGGTAATTAAATATTATATTTTGTCCCATATAAGTGACCAAAATTGACACAACTTGAATGTGTTTGTCTGGTATTTTTTTTATATGTAGTGGTATCTTATGACACATACAAATACTTAACTCCTTTCTTTTACGTTGGTACAACTGCATTTGCTGGAATGACTTTCTAGCACAAGACCACAATTTAAAACTGATTAATAAGACTAGATAAGCCCAGAATGTGTATTCAGATGTAAAACGATTTAAAGGACCCCCTCCCCAACAAAATAAATAAAAATAAAGCCAAGATAACCGAGCAGCAGAAAATTGAAAATTAAGCTCTACCGGCCAATTTAATATTCAGAATAAACCTTATAAGCTAAATTTCAGATTGAACTAAATCTAAAGTTCAGAGACCGAACAAAATCCTAAAAAAAAAAAAAAACTTCGTTACCAACACATGAGACTCCGGTAACCTACACAGGTTCTCACCCCTATACAACCATCTGGCTGGGGTCAGTATCAGAAGACTTAACCCACTGAAATCGCGGTAGGCCTAAATAGTAACATAGGCCATATCAGTTTGGCTTCGCAAACAGAATCAATACAATAAATAGCTATACTTAGATCAGAATGTGGACCAAGCAAAATTCACCCTTAGAAAAAACAACATAATCCCATCAAGCATCCCCCTCACAATTGTAAATATCGTTAATCACCCCCTTCAAAAATAAAATGAAATAAAAAAAAATATTTGTTTCAAAGCGATTAATGTGTTACGCATCTTACGCTCTATAAGCCTTTTGAAAAAGTTAGTACCTACTGTATACTGAAATTGGGCGATAATTTCAACGTGCAATGTTACAATTAGACAAACTCTTGAATTGTTTAAAAACTGGACAATCTCTCTGGGGCATGATTTCATTAACTCGTTTATTTTATTCTCTGTGACTCATCACAATGAAAAAATTTCCTTACCACAAATCTTGGAATACATTTATTGTAAAACTATTGTTGTAATACTAATAATTTGCAACAATATGTTATATTACTGTCTTGAATTTCTGTTCTGGAAGTTATTTTCTTTAAGACTTTGGTTAAAAAAATGTACTTTAATCCAATCCCACTTTCCAAAACTCAGTCGAAAAAATATTGCACTTTAAAAACATTTAGAAAATATATTTCAAATCAACTGTGTCTCTGAGGATTTTCAATGTTTTTCCATGTTTTGGTCTAGCATTTCTCCATAGCAAGATTTGAAATTAGGATGTTATACAATCAAGTAAAATGAGACGCTTTCTTCAGTTACTAATTAATTTGTTAAAGTCAGAAAAATATGAATGAAAATATTACCAACCACAGCAAGCTTATTTTATTCAAATATTCGTCCTCCCACTTCAAAACAAATTCACTTGCCACTTTCTGAGTTATTTATTTATCTTACAATAACAATTCTAACAACAAATCATTCAACAATCTAATCTCCACTTAATATATATATATAAATATAATTCACAAGAACTAATGTCAAGATTTAGGTTATGTAACGTGCATTTACCTTTGATCAAACCTCCTAATTGTGAACGGTTCAAAATTCTGCAACAGCAGTTTAAGTTGAATCTTTATTCCTATTACCTTGGAAATAATTATATTTGTAATTTACTATAGAACGTATGTTTCTTTCTTTTTTCTTGAAGCTATCCTTCGAACGTAATATCAATGCTCCATGTCCCACTTTAAAAAAGGTAAGCTTTTTTAAAGTGCTCGAAGTAAGCACTTTAGTAGGCTAAGCTTTCTTTCTTAATCTAGTGATTTTTTTGCGGCCCAAAATACAATTTTTCGGCAAACAACTTTATAATTTTCTACCAGTTTAGAAACATTGTTTAGTGAAACTATGTACACAATTAAAATGTAGTTTGAAAAATGTTGTAACTGTATGTAGTTTTATATTTTTCTCCTTTTACTATATTTCTTATTGCCTTATCAGTGAGGTTAGCTCTGCACTCGAAGTACATCCACATCTTAATCTTGTTCATAGCTTTAATACTATTAAACTGATTTTTTCCCTTCATTAATAATGCAAGGAAAATTAAATCTTTTCTTGCAGTTTCTAGCAAAACTATTTCAAGACAGTTATTTCTTACGGTGTTAATTTTAGCACACGCCATTTTCCGATCAATATAAATATCGTAATCAAGAATCCAACATGTGTGTGGGTGTTTTGAATAGATCGGACAATATTCGTAAGTCGAGTAAAGAGAATATTCCAACCAGGGTTGAAAATAGCTTGTGTTTACTATAGGCTAATAATATAAGACCTGTTTCTGTGCAGCCGTGTGAGTGTTTTGTTAGATTATCGGTTAGTGTGTGGGAGTGAGCAAGAATATTGAAATATACGCGAGGAAACATTATATTTTGTATACACTAATAAATTACTTCTTTTTCTTTTTTTTTTTTTTTTATTAGTCTACAGAACAGTGTGAGAAGAAGGAAGAGGATTAATATTCCAAAAAGGCTTTAAAATGTTCGATTAGTACAGGCTAAACAAAGTAAATCTATTTACTGAGATTTTTGAGTTTATTGGAGGGAGGGGGGTTTAGTATTTTTAAACACCGATAGCTTGGAGTAAAATAAATACATATTACAATGAATATGTGAAATAGATCACATAGCAAGACGGGCAATAATACGAATTTTCTCTCTACCACTGTGATAATAGTTTTAATAGCGTTAAGGATCACGGCAATCACCATTGGCACCTCTTAGACCATAGTGCCCCTCCCCGCGGGGCCAATCCAGTTTATTCAGGGAAAGAATAGAATGGCAGTTCATTTGCATATAGGTCGAGCCAGACCCTTCCCACATTGGCGCCCAGAAGTGTCTAGATTTCCATTCCAGAACCTTCTGGGCTTTACACCGCTAGACTACGTAATGACATCCTTAGGCCGACCTGACAGTCAAGGGACAGTCTTTAATAGTGACAGTCAGATACAGTGACAGACATTGTGTCACTGTATGTATGTCTCTTATCACTCGAATGTGATAAGTGACATTAATTGTTGTAAACAATAGTGCTTAAAATCGAGTATAAAAATAGTTACTATCTAGTAGTTTCAGTTTATAAATATCTAATAGCGAGTAATTTAGTTAGTCAGAGTGTGTGTGTGTGTGTAAGTAAAAGTAGCCAGAAGTGGAACCCCTTATTTATTTCGGACCCTGTTTAGCCGTAACAATAGTTAATGGAACTGGGTACATGTGGACGAAGTGAATCGAATGTTCTAAACGAAGCTTGGAAATAGTGGTGTTTACATGGTAGCACTAAACATGTTCTATTGCTGTGTGTGTTTTTAATTTAATACGTACAGTACGGGGTGACGGAAACCAATGAACGAACCATGCGTGGAGAACTGTAGTGTTAATTGTGAACCATTGACATCAGTTCTATTTCTGAATACGTTTTAGAATTACATTATTTCTATACTTCAGTAAAAAGTGATGACTTACTGAATCACACGTCATTAGATGGACGCTTACAAAAAATTGTTTCTGTTTGCATTTTCAGTTCAAGCGTGAAGTTAATTCACATCAAACGCCTTCTTTACTAACTAACGTTTTCATTTCACATACATTTAATACAATGTTTACTGTGCACAATTTGACGTGGAGTCAACTATTTATTTTATTTTGTACGTCATTCTAAATAACTGAGAAGGTTTCAGCAAGAAAAAACAGTTTTAACAAGATAAAGTTCAAAACAATGTCGAAACGTTTTGATACACTGTAAGTAGAACGTGGGAAATTATCACAAAAAGAATGACACTGTTGAAATAAAAATGTTAAATACGTAAAGACCATTCGCAAAACATAGCGATACTAACACTACTTAGAAAACTTATTGATACAAGCATTACTCCTAGTTTGTGCGTAGAAAGTAAATCTAACATATCAAGTTTTATTAGTAAAGATCAATTCAGCCAAAGTAATTTTAGCAACTAACCTCTAAATGAGATAGACATTTAATACATTTCAGTAACTTAAAAAAAGTCCTTGCTACGATAATGTTCCCATAAACCTTATAAAGAAAGCTTGACGTCAGCTGATTAAGTCCTTGATTCGTTAAACACATTTCCGTTATTATCAGAATGTTCCATACAAATTAAAAATATCAAAAATAAATTAATTATTTAAAACGCAACTAACAATTTGTAACTTTCGACCAGTCGGCCTCTCACCAATAATATCAAAACTATTTTGCAAGAGCTGTCTATTATCAGTTCCTTGAGTATTTGGAAAACAACGACTTGTAAAACAAAAAATCAACCTGGTTTTAAAAAGAACAGATACTTTTACAATCTCTGTTGAATGTTGATGTTTAATATAAAAAATCCACATTGGAGACAGAATATGATTATGACAAGTAGTAGGAATCATTTAGCCCTCCTGAAAAAAGAACTTTCTACACTAACTTATTAAGAATTAAACTCTCACTTAGAGGGAGGAAAACAGTATTCGGAAACTTTATACAATTATATAAATGCAATGTCTCATTATAAATTATCCCTTAAAGATACAAAATTTATGTCTCCAGAGATATATTATTTCATTGTTGTTTATCTGCCTTTTATGAGTCTTATCAGCCTGTCTATGATGGTATATGGAATACATATATTTTAAATGCCGGCTATCCTAATTAAAAAGAAATCAGCATCATGTAAAAATATGCTGAGGTTAAGAAAACAAATAAAGACATTTCTGGTGATTTTTTACAAATAACACCACAATTTATTTTAATTTTAAATAAAACAAACATGTTGGCATTTGATACATAAAAAAAAACCATAAATTTGTCATCCTTTTATAAAATGCGACATACATATTTTAAATTGCCATAAACCTAAATTAGTGTTCTCAAGTAAGAAAAACCAATCTAAAAGTCTCATTAGTAAATTACAAACGCTATGTGACAGATTACTATTACGAACAATTTATATTGTTTACACCCATTCAATAATTGGTATAATGGTGCTCCAACCAAGAGGAAATTCAAAACTGAGATTTCAGACTTTAAAAAACCCGTTACAATTATGAATGTTAATCCATAGGCATCACATTGACAATTTTTCTTATCTCGAGGCGGTCTGTAGAATTTACATAAACGAAACAACTCAAAAAGACCAAAAACATCCATTCTAACATAAAAATGCTAAACATCAATAAATAAATGTCATCATAACTGCTAAATAACATCGTCAAAGTTCAATTAATTGTATTGAACCACTTATTGAAGTTATTTGCAAATATATCTTAGTTTGTATACATTAAGTCACAATATTATCTTTTTCGAAACTGCAAGTCATCAGAATTCGTAAAACATATTAGTTGTAAAATTGTTATATGTAAATAAATAGAAATAAACAAAGTATATTTTTAACTATATCTATTGTCAATTGAGTAATGTATATTTTATTATATTTTTTGTCATAAGGATTGAATAAATTGTTACTCTTGTTATTTTGTATTGCATTTTACTGTATGTTCACTTCGCAGTCATAAAATTTATTCGCAATCATTTTTAAAACATAAAAAAATTAAAAAGAAACTAAAACAATTGAGTAACATAACTTTATGTCGTAATAAGGGTTTACGTAAAACTAATATGTGCAAGACAAACGAGTAATGGAAGGAACTATTCAGAACAGGATGTATGTACACGACCCTTGTGTGATTAGACAGGGGTTGTGTGGCTCAGTCAAACACGTCCGTCCGTCCGTCCGTCTGTCATCCCTGCCTCGGGCACCACGGCAAAGGGATGATGCAGCTGTGTCCGAATGTCAAAGGAGTCTTGAGCAATATCTGCGTTGACGTGTAATAACAACTTGAAAGATGGAGGTGAGTCCTACTACAAGACTCACCCGCCCCCATGAACGTACAGTTTCTTGTTTTCTTTAACGTAAAATTTAACTCACCGAGTAAACTGAACCGCAAGCCGAGCGTGAGCTTTGTCCAACAAACGAAGTACCGGCCGTCGAACCTTGAATCAATGCACTCGCAGTCTGAAGTTTTAACCTCGGAGAAAAGAGGCTGTTGGTTCGATCCTGACGAAAACCTCTCTAGAGTTGAAAAACACGAGCTGGTAACTTCGGTACTTCACTTTTAGTTGGGGAACGTCCTGAGTAATTTTGGAAACAAAGATGTTCATTCACATATTCATTCTTCTTCAGTCATCTTTAAAAATGTATCTCATAAAACTGAACAAACAAACGTTGTTAGTACAATTTTTTAAATTACTCAAGTCGTAAGCTTAAGAGCCTGTAAACAGATGTGGCAGACTTGAGCACGGGGAGGGAGGGGGGCTGAACACTGTGGATGGACAGTTATGAAAATATACAAAATTAAGGGACACCCCTGCACGCTTCCCGTAACTCGCTACTCTAAAAGCGCTCGCTCTTGTCACGATTTCGATATTTTTCTTCACATTACACGCTTGTCTTGTCAAATAATTACCTCTTGTGTAAAGTTGCGCCGTCCTAGGCTCTCTAATTCGTATAATGATTGGTGACAAAGGCTCTGATTGGCCGGTATATGATATTTATTATCCACCTTCTTTTGGCTCTTCGAGAGAAAATATTTTAAAATCCTTTCTTAGTGCGCATCTAAAGAATACTTGTGCCAAGTTTCATAGTCGAAATCAATATAGTTTTTCATAAACTGAGATCAGACGGAAAATGGTATTTGGCTTTTATATTTATAGATAAATAATAATTTTCTACAAGGATATACAACTCATTACACCGGTAAAACCTATAATATGGCTGAAAAAGCAAGTTATTATAGTTATAAGTTTATGAGAGATTGTGCCAAAAAGGTATTTTTTACCTTGAACTTTTGTGAAACACTAGAAAAAAATAAAAATACTATTCAGGTTTTGTATTTTTTCTATACATTGATAAAATTAAAAAAGATTGCGTCGGTAAAGTAGTTACATTTAATAAATGAAGATGGCGGGGCCCGATTCGTGGAAAGGCCTACAACAAACAACACTTCAGTTTTCTCTGACGTAACAGAAAGTTTACACCAAAACGTCACCATCCCACAACCTCTTCCTGTGACATAATAACATCGGTGGACTCAAGTACCAGCTACCATCCCGGTACTTCATGTCCGGAGGCGAGTAGCGGTACCACTCGGCCACCGAGTAAGAAACATATGTTACATTGTTAAATACATGATAATGTCTACAAATGCCTCCAAAATATCCTTTTCAATCAAGGGCCAGCAAATTCCTATACATTACGACAATTATCGATAATACTTCTTCAAAATTAAGGAAGATTTGGACACAATTGTTAGTTTTATATTATTTATATTCATATCAAGGCTATTTTGGTGTCTCCATTTGCTTAATTCATCTGAAAAATAATCCTACAAGTTTCAGGTTTACATGGACGAAAACTTATTGCAGAAGAGTTTTTGGGAGCCTACTGGGTTAATTTAAAGACAGGTTTATTGGGGGAGGGGGGAAAGAGATAGAGAGGAGAGAGTGAGAGAGAGAAAGAGAGGAGAGAGAGAGAGAGAGAGAGAGAGAGAGAGAGAGAGAGAGAGAGAGAGAGAGAGAGAGAGAGAGAGAGAGAGAGAGAGAGAGAGAGAGAGAGAGAGAGAGAGAGAGAGAGAGAGAGAGAGAGAGAGAGAGAGAGAGAGAGAGAGAGAGAGAGAGAGAGAGAGAGAGAGAGAGAGAGCACTTTGACGACCTCATACCTCTCAACCCGGGATAATTCTACCCCGGATAGTTCTCAAATTACGGGAAGGAATGTATGCGAAAGTCTCGTGGCTTTGCATTTTTCAAACAATGATATCCTAACATCTCATCTAATGTATCAATATAAACTCTTTAAATATTTCCAGTTTGAAATTGATGAGTCTGATAATTTCTCTTTCATACCCTCTGAAACAAATTAAAAGCAAAGAAAAATGCGTAAGCGATTTTTCAACATTAGTCGTTCAAAGGCATACAGGCAGTCCATCAAAGAAATCCAGACGTGCATCGCGAAGCCGTAAAAAACTACAGTAATAACAATCCTGACATGCATCTGACCCAACGTTTCGTCAAGCTTTATGACACGGTTTTAACTGTACATAAAATTGCAACTGTAAATATATGGTCTATTTGTTTGCTAGCTTCTCCGTGGTCAGCTGATTAACCATTTTTTCAACTGTGAAACGATGAACTGACAGACTTACGTTTTTCAAATCCAAGCAAACACGAAACAAATTTATAATTGAGCAAAAAATATACCTTAAAACTAATAGCAAACACACATTTAAATATTCGAAAGGTTTTAAGGGTCATTTTTATTTATCTCTATGTCAGTTAAACACTCCGCGCTCTTTTCAAAATAAACCAAGTAGGCCAACTAAAGCACGCTTCTACTTTCTTTACACCATCAACGATCTAATTTTCGCGTATTCAAGCATTGCCGGATCAGCTAGTGAAACGTAAATAAAAAAATCACTTAACAGTTCTCGTCCATCTGTCACACCAGTTGGACCTAATATAGGTTTACATTCATCGTAGTTTCAGTATCTTTTTGATGGATAGAAAGAAAACATTCACAGACTAATTCAATCGTTTTTACTTTCTCCCATATGCGTTAGCATAGAGAAAGTATTGTGATCGTAAAAAAAATTGTTTTTCAAGTTGGTTTAAAAATCTATTTTAGAGTCCCCTGAACCCAATAAGTGGGTTTTTTCGAAGAAACCTTTTTAGGTGTGTGTATGTGCAGTTTTCGTTAGAGACCAAACGGATCAACAATTTTTTATGAAATTTGGTACGTCGGTGTACTTAGTCAATATCTCCAGACCATTTTTTCACCTTTTTAAATTTTTATTTTTTTAAATTTTTATGGGAAAAACACACAAAAATAGAATTTCCTCAAAAACGGCTCTGACGAGTTTGATCAAATTTTCAGAAAAGATGTGAATTACAATTAAAATATTTTAGTAAAAACCGCATGTCTCTAACTTTACTATTTTTTTAGTTATGGGAAAAACATATTTGGAATTCAAACTTGTAATTTTCCAAAGTTTTTATTTCTTAGTATTTAATATGGGGAGGAAAGTTTGTGCGAATTCTTTGGAACCGTTTATTTCCACTCCTTCCATACGAGAGATCATTGCCGTATCTACAGTCCGTTCAACAAACATTTACGACTTCTCTCGGTCCTTACCTTTCCTGGGCTTGTCAGTGAGGGGTTCGCTGAGCACTTCGCTGGGCGCCGTCTCCAGGATGTCGGCGTCGTCCTCAGGCGCCGCAGCACCCACACTCAGCTTGTGACACACCTCGAAGGCCTGCCCCACTGTGCGCACCACGCGCATCGCTTGGCTCTGCAACATACCACAAACATTACACACACCATACTCACAATACCAAGAGCTGCACAATACTTGGAAATGTAAGCGGATTATGTTTGTGGGCCTTACATTCCAAGAGGGTTCAAACGGGGTTGATTAAATGTTAAAAATAAGTCACTTAAGAATGTGTACTTCGACATGGAGTTGAAATACGTTTTTATGTGACCATTAACAATGAAATGGAGCTCAACAAACATTACGTGTATGCCACTGTTCAAGAAATACAGGTAAACAATTCTAGTACCAACTGACGTTACTGGTATTTTTTACAGCACCTATACACTAGCATACTATTTACACTAGTTTTATGTTAGACTAAATAAACATACCATTACCCACACTAAGACAATTGTCAGCAATAAGTAGTCAGGCAGTGTATAGAAATTATATCCATCCCACCACTGAATTGTCACATACTGAGTGTGGTCTTATTTATTGAATATTGCTAGTTTAACATTCGTTAAAAACGCAGAGATAGAGCTAATTTTAGGTATGCTGACTGATGTGATATGCTGTATTGTTTGAATTATGTTTTTTAACGGTATTTGCTGTATTGTCGGCTAATCATAATCGCTGTAATGTTTAAAGACTATGTAAAAACGAAATGTTAAAAATAAAAAGATCTACCCAATTTAAACATCCAACCGCACAATTTAAATGTGTACCAAACTGAAAAATAATAATAACATCTTCACATCACATGTGCTGACTTCAGATATTGTCAACTTCATATCAATTAAGATCTTTGAATATTATAAATAAAAATGTATACGAATCTAAATAAATTCAGATGAACATTTAAATTGAAGGCAACCAACTATCATTAATTCTCCACCAGAAATTAACGGCCGACGGAGAGAATTAGTCCGAAAGAAATGATTGATGGTGTAACGTTATGACGGCGATGTGTCAACTAAGGGACACGCTTAAATTAAATATGAGTTAAACTTATTGCACGTTGCTATTCCGTTAGTCAAGATTTTAATTAAACTCACTTTCGCGCTTTATCTCAGTTACCGGGATACAATCGATATACGCATGTTGTTTTGTAATCGAAGCGCGGTAAAATGAGTTCTAGCAGGAACTTAATTAAACGTGGAATCTAGAAAATTAAGGTTGTTTGATAATCGCTATATTGATAGCCATATTTCATTTATTATTATTTGTAATCAAGAAGCTACTTATTTTATTCACAAAAACACAGAAAAACTATTCGTAGACATTTTAATGTTTTGTATACTGTATAATTCAATGCGAAATACAATTACTATTGAATCGATTTGTTTTCTGTAAATTGATAACACTTAGAGAACACTTAATTTTTACATGTATACGTAAATTGTACAAATATAGACGACTGAACCTGGTTAGAGATAAGAAGTATCTTATGAAAAAATTTCTTGTAAAGTATATATATTTTACAGTTGAAAAGGGGGTGATGTTGGCGTCCACAGCAAAACTTACAACATGTGCGTATCCCCTGGGTAGTTCTAAACGAGCAACAAATCTGGTAGCTAGACTGTCACGAATTTATGATCTTCGTTTATATCTACGTCGAATTTATAGCTACAGTAGCTATCACACCGAATAAAAAAGGCCCTTTTGAGTAGCCATTTAACTTCAAAATAATACTTTTTTTAATGTAACCACACACTATATACGGAATTTTCAGTTAAAAGGTGTAACGAAAAAAGGGAATTTAAACAAGCTAATTACAGAGTAGTGAGACCGTAATGGTGGAAGGCTATTTAGCAATGGCGGATTACGTCGGAAGGGGGGCTGAGTCTCGGAATTAGCTTGGCAGCCGTGCCTATCACAATGGATCATAAGTTACACGCACGCTGTGTGCTGTGTGACAGTTTTACACTCGTATCTAATGGGAAACCAAAAGTGCACCCCTTCTGTATAAATTGCTCACATAATTTAAAAACAAGTTAGCCAAGCAATTAATTTAAACAGAGAATTAATATTAAAACAAGAATAACTATCGAAAAGTATAAAGGATTAGGTTTTCCGTCTAAGTTCTTACACAAAATATTCAGTCACGCATTTTGTGTATGTAGAAATAAAACACCAATAACACTTTACTGTAACGCTAAAAACAATACTAGTTCAATTCTAACATTCAGCTTTAAAAATATGCCACGCACACAACATTCTAAATGCAACTATAAACCTCATCGTGCAACCGTAGCTGTAGTCCTACCATGTCACTCTGTAATCACAAACCTCCCTAAAGACAGGTTTGAGTACTAGACAGAATGTAAGAGGGGTAAATATTTTTCGCAGCGGTGGATGGGCTGGGAGGGGAAAGGAAAACACTGGTCAAATTAAGTTATGTTTGTTTTAAGATACACTCATGAAGGATTTGTCTATAAAAGATTTCAATTTGTCTAATACTAATGTAAGAAGATTTTCCTTTTTTTTTATTTCCGAGAGTGCTCAATGCTACGATGATACTGCCCAAATTAATCGATATTTTTTTTATTTTCAAGTTATCTTCAATTAGTTACACTCTGATTTAAAAGATAACGTACGTACTTAACAATTTAAAATGAAATTACACTATGTATATCTAAACATGATAATCTTTTTGAGTTCCATCACAAACGAATTATCATATCGGGATTAAATTAATTGAAATAAATTTACCAACACTAAATTCAGTAGGTACCAAAATATACATAATTTATACAGGAAAGGTTGTCGAGGTGATGAAACGTTATCGAGGTTTTGTTTGGACAAGACTAGACGTAAAGCTTTATTGCGGCAACAAAATATTACAAAGGCGAAAACGGTAAGTGCAGCCATTGCTTCTTTAAAATACGATGCCTCGAGTATTTTGCGAGCAATACAGTGTCTACATTGTTTGACCGGGCGTCGAGAACTGAATACGTGAGTGTTGAAACTGAAGGTATGCGAGCATAGCATCTCAGTTATATAAGGGAAACCTATGATGAGCATAGGGATGGCAACGGTATATCGATATATTGGTATCGATATTTTTCTCTCGGTAATACCGGCCATATCGATATTATGGTTCGATATATCATATCACTAGATATTGACGTTATTCTATCTCCTCAAAATAATCATGATTCGAAAAAACCCGTTTTAAATTGCCTCTTACTCGTACAACACATGCATTGAAATAATAAAGTAACTTTATTTAGTATTTTTACGTCAGGTAAACGCACTAAAATGTTTATTGTTAAAATGTTTATTGCATTAATGTATTTAATTTTTACTGATTATAAGAAGGCTAGTGGCATTTTTTAAATATGGAGAACAAAAATAACAGTGGTATCACATTATTATTTTATTAGTGATGTGCCGTCAGGTGAAGATACAAGGATTTATTGGAACCCAAATAACAGTGGTATCACATTATTATTTTATTAGTGGTGTGCCGTCAGGTGAAGATACAAGAATTTATTGGAACCCAAATAACAGTGGTATCACATTATTATTTTATTAGTGGTGTGCCGTCAGGTGAAGACACAAGAATTTATTGGAACCCAAATAACAGTGGTATCACATTATTATTTTATTAGTGATGTGCCATCAGGTGAAGATACAAGAATTTATTGGAACCCAAATAACAGTGGTATCACATTATTATTTTATTAGTGGTGTGCCGTCAGGTGAAAACACAAGAATTTATTGGAACCCAAATAACAGTGGTATCACATTATTATTTTATTAGTGATGTGCCGTCAGGTGAAGATACAAGGATTTATTGGAACCCAAATAACAGTGGTATCACATTATTATTTTATTAGTGATGTGCCGTCAGGTGAAGATACAAGAATTTATTGGAACCCAAATAACAGTGGTATCACATTATTATTTTATTAGTGATGTGCCGTCAGGTGAAGATACAAGAATTTATTGGAACCCAAATAACAGTGGTATCACATTATTATTTTTAGGGTGGTGTGCCGTCAGGTGAAGATACAAGAATTTATTGGAACCCAAATAACAGTGGTATCACATTATTATTTTATTAGTGGTGTGCCGTCAGGTGAAGACACAAGAATTTATTGGAACCCAAATAACAGTGGTATCACATTATTATTTTATTAGTGGTGTGCCGTCAGGTGAAGATACAAGAATTTATTGGAACCCAAATAACAGTGGTATCACATTATTATTTAATTAGTGGTGTGCCGTCAGGTGAAGATGCAAGAATTTATTGGAACCCAAATAACAGTGGTATCACATTATTATTTTATTAGTGGTGTGCCGTCAGGTGAAGATACAAGAATTTATTGGAACCCAAATAACAGTGGTATCACATTATTATTTTATAGTGATGTGCCGTCAGGTGAAGATACAAGAATTTATTGGAACCCAAATAACAGTGGTATCACATTATTATTTAATTAGTGGTGTGCCGTCAGGTGAAGATACAAGAATTTATTGGAACCCAAATAACAGTGGTATCACATTATTATTTTATTAGTGGTGTGCCGTCAGGTGAAGATACAAGAATTTATTGGAACCCAAATAACAGTGGTATCACATTATTATTTTATTAGTGATGTGCCGTCAGGTGAAGATACAAGAATTTATTGGAACCCAAATAACAGTGGTATCACATTATTATTTTATTAGTGATGTGCCGTCAGGTGAAGATACAAGAATTTATTGGAACCCAAATAACAGTGGTATCACATTATTATTTTATTAGTGATGTGCCGTCAGGTGAAGATACAAGAATTTATTGGAACCCAAATAACAGTGGTATCACATTATTATTTTATTAGTGGTGTGCCGTCAGGTGAAGATACAAGAATTTATTGGAACCCAAATAACAGTGGTATCACATTATTATTTAATTAGTGGTGTGCCGTCAGGTGAAGATACAAGAATTTATTGGAACCCAAATAACAGTGGTATCACATTATTATTTTATTAGTGGTGTGCCGTCAGGTGAAGATACAAGAATTTATTGGAACCCAAATAACAGTGGTATCACATTATTATTTTATTAGTGATGTGCCATCAGGTGAAGACACAAGAATTTATTGGAACCCAAATAACAGTGGTATCACATTATTATTTTATTAGTGGTGTGCCGTCAGGTGAAGACACAAGAATTTATTGGAACCCAAATAACAGTGGTATCACATTATTATTTTATTAGTGGTGTGCCGTCAGGTGAAGATACAAGAATTTATTAGAACCCAAATAATAGTGGTATCACATTATTATTTTATTAGTGGTGTGCCGTCAGGTGAAGATACAAGAATTTATTGGAACCCAAATAACAGTGGTATCACATTATTATTTTATTAGTGGTGTGCCGTCAGGTGAAGACACAAGAATTTATTGGAACCCAAATAATAGTGGTATCACATTATTATTTTATTAGTGGTGTGCCGTCAGGTGAAGACACAAGAATTTATTGGAACCCAAATAACAGTGGTATCACATTATTATTTTATTAGTGATGTGCCGTCAGGTGAAGATACAAGAATTTATTGGAACCCAAATCTTAGGAATAGATTTTGATGAAATTTGAACAAGTTGTTCTCAAGAGCTTGTACTGAATTATTTGGTCATCAACAATTACCGTTTGTTTGTTTTGCAACAATTACACAACCATAATTGCACTTGCAAATATCGGTTACCCAAAATATCGATATTTGGTTTGCGATATATCGATATGTTGAAAAATGTTGCCATCCCTAGGCGAGCAGTACATGTCAGGCTCTCGTATTATCAGAGAGGGTTGCCCTCTGCATAAATCCAAGATAGTGTAAAAAGGCTATAATGCAATTAAGGGTTGCTGATTAATTAGGTTAAACCTTTTTCATTTTTTAACAGTATAAATTTCTTCGTACAGATATAAACTAATTCGTAACGAAATTTTAACTTTTTGACATCTTTAGCGTTTGTTAGTCTGATTCCCTTCTCATTCTTCGTTTTCTTTTTCTTTCTCGACATTCACAAGTCACAATCAACAGGTCACGTATTTCATTTTCAAAATGAGAATAATAATTTAATTGGGGTTAAGTGGAAGAGAGGACTTTTGAGTTCTAATTTCACCCCTAATAAAGACGATTTTAACTCCATTTTTTACTTCATTACTATCGCAAGACGCGATCAGTACATTACGTTTA
The DNA here is from genome assembly GCA_035578905.1 of Stictocephala bisonia. NCBI lineage: Eukaryota > Metazoa > Arthropoda > Insecta > Hemiptera > Membracidae > Stictocephala > Stictocephala bisonia. The sequence goes on from JAQJVL010002500.1 coordinate 29,002, forward strand.
TCATATGATGACACTCTCATGAGTGTGCAATGAGAGTGTCATCTTTTCGAGTGGTTTGAAAGTGAGAATGAGTGTGCAATGTAAGTTCATCTTTAGTGTTTGAACGTGAGTGTGAGTGTGTAATGTTAGTGTCTTCTTCTGATGTGATTGAATGTGAGCGTGCAATGATAGTTTTGAGGGTCTGAGTGGTTTGAACGTGAGTGTGAGAGGAAATAAGTGTTATCTTTCGAGTGTTTGAACATGAGTGTGAGTGTGCAGTGATAGTGAAATTTCTTCAACTCCTTAACTCTATTTTACTGTTAGTTTATGTTAGTTTCCATTATTATACGTAATTTTACACATCTTCACAATGTTTGTTAGTTTCATAATGTTTTAGTTCACATTACAAATTGTTTTAGAATTAGGTATTTAGTATTTATTAGCAATTCATAAACTGAATGAACTCAGCCATCACCCACAGACAGTAGTAGCCCATGTAGTGACTTTTCTCATATTGTTTGTAAATGTTATGTGTATTATTTTCTGAGATCAATAAAAATTATTATTATTGTTATATCTAACGTCTCGTCGTACGTTCACAAGACTCAGTTAATAGATCACGTTATTATATCTAACGTCTCGTCGTACGTTCACAAGACTCAGTTAATAGATCACGTTATTATATCTAACGTCTCGTCGTACGTTCACAAGACTCAGTTAATAGATCACGTTATTATATCTAACGTCTCGTCGTACGTTCACAAGACTCAGTTAATAGACCACGTTATTATATCTAACGTCTCGTCGTACGTTCACAAGACTCAGTTAATAGATCACGTTATTATATCTAACGTCTCGTCGTACGTTCACAAGACTCAGTTAATAGATCACGTTATTTAATTTTAATACTTAAACTTTCACAAGACTCGATCAACATATTAGATACGTTTATTGGTATTTATAAACCATATCAAACTGATATTACAATATTAATAATAAATAAAATAACGTCTTTATTTGGAGCGTTTTTCAACATAGTTGTTAAAAAAAAAAAACTCGTCATACAAAAATTACATGTATTATATAATACAGTACCAGGAAAGCCGATCTCCGATCGGGTTAGTGTCTCATCTGTAAAAATTTGGTTTTGTTATTAGTTGTTTGATTTTGTTATAAACACAATAATTATCTCCCATTATGAAAATTATTAAAATATATTTGAACATTTTTTCTAGAGAATTATTTTATTGATAAATTCTATTGAAAATGTTGTTAGAATGAATATACTCGTATATAAATAAAATCACAAAAACTTTTACAAAATAAGTATTATTTATTATTAAGAAACATAAAATAAAATGTTTTGTTAACGCAACTCCTCTCTTATTTCTTGAATTATTTGAACAATTGAATAGCCAAAAATTATTCCTATGCGTTATGCGTTGCGGTGCGTTGAAATTATAATAAAAATGAAATAAAGTTCGAGAATAACTGAATTGTGTATATTAGACATAGGTAAGAAAAATACAACAATATTTGGTTTGTTTACATTTTAACAGATTCAGAAAAACATGTGTTATTTAAAAAAATAAATTAAAATCATAACTCACATGTTGAAATAGTAAATAGTAAACATTAAACAGTGGTATTGACCCACCCGCCCACCCATTTACTTTTGGAATCGTGAAAACTCATAGAAAATGAGTTTTTTCAAAATTGTCACCAAATCGGATTCCTGAGGTAGAAAACCTTTTTATAGACAAAGTACGAAGAAAATCGGTAAAGCCGTTTTTGAAATAAAATGACTGGAAATAGGTACATATAACGATACATACAATTATTCCTTTCTCGTTTTATAGTATAAGATTATTCCTATTATTAATAATGAATTTGTCATACGTGAGAAAAAGAAAAAAATTGTTCTATCAGTATTAAAATTGATTTTAAACAACAAAATAATAGATTTCTCATCCAATGCCAAATGTTGTGTCCCTAATCGTCAGGTTTTTGTGGTCCAGTGGTGGGGCGCTAGTGTAGTCCCATGTAAATGTAATGCAGTTTAAACCAGCAGTTGCGGCAGACCTCACTAACTAACCAAATTACAGGCACAAACATTCCTATTACATGAGCTATCTATATGTATGTAATAATATAATCTGGACTATTGTCTATCAGTATTGATCGGTAACAACGATATCTTCATTAAAATAACTTCCATGCACGTTAAAACGCCCGTTTTATAATCGTGGAACATTCATTTATGCCATGCACAATAATAGTAAAACAAGAATAGAACTTTGTTTTGCAAAATTTAACAAGACAGGAAGAAAAATAGCGTTTTCACGGAGACGTGGCAGAGATCTGGCGTATGGCCAGGCGAGAGGCTCACACAAAGCAGGGGGCTTAGGACTTTACAGGCCTATAGACCCCTTGATCCCTGGGGATTGGCCTGTTATAAACAACAATAAAGTTTTTATTCACGTTTGATCTACTTCTCCAAACGTCCTATATGCAATAATATTGAAAATTTGACTATAAAATTATATTACACTGTTTTTTACCCTGTTTGTCACAGAGATATAGGAATGTGAACTCATAATGTCAGGATAGTTTATAGTAATTCAAATATTAAAACTAAAAACAGGTACATAGTAAATAATCGGGAATTTAACTCGAGTTTGATAATTGGAAGACTAGTTCCAAAGTCCGGAAGGCTAGCTCCAAAGTCCGGAGGGCAAGCTCCAAATTCCGGAGGGCTTGCTCCAAAGTCCGGAGGGCTAGCTCCAAAGTCCGGAAGGCTAGCTCCAAAGTCCGAAAAGCTAGCTCCAAAGTCCGGAAGGCTGGCTCTAAAATCCAATAGGTTAGCTCCAAAGCACTTTCATGCCCAGATCGTGCTCCTTTAGCATGTGAAAAAGAAATAAAAGAAAAAAAAACGTGAAATAAATCAAAGATATGTTTTAAAAACTTTTAAATATTTGAATTGTGGAGGTCAAGTAAATACTTTCTAGCTTTTAAAGATACATGTAAATAATAAGTGGTTAAATAATCAACGTTAAATTTATGCATATGATTACAGTAGGTTGTACTAAAATGTACGTTTGGTTAAAATGTCGATCTAGAGGTGTTTAGATCGATTTATAATTGAATATTTATTTAAATATCTAACAGTAAATATAAGTAAATTTACAATTATTAATCAGTTAGAATGACAGTGAATATTTATCATCATCGTTTATCTAAATAATTAAATAAATAATATACGGACATAAATTTAAAAAAAACGTTATTAACTATTCAAACTTATAATACATCTTAGAAAAAAACAACATTCGAAATACCCACTGCAAAATGTATACGCATTTGGTATGAAAATCTTAAAAGTGTTGCAGAAAACACACGGTTAATTCCAAGCGGAAAATCCTCTTATAAACAATGGAAAGGGGCGGTAAGTGGGCACTCAACCATCGGCGAGGGCAATGCAGTGTTTTATACGCCTCTTGACGAACATGGTGGTTTTACACTTGTCTGCTTTGTACACTTACGGTTCACCCTTTGTTCAACTGTCGAGGGTAGTGCAGTGTTTTACGCCTCTTGGTGAACATGAGTGGTTTTACACTTGCCTGCCGTGTATACTTATGGTCACCCTTTGTCTCAACTGTCCAGGGCAGTGCAGTGTTTTAGACGCCTCGAGGCCAACATAGTGGTTTTACACTTGCCTGCCGTGTATACTTATGGTCACCCTTTGTCTCAACTGTCCAGGGCAGTGCAGTGTTTTAGACGCCTCGAGGCCAATATAGTGGTTCTACACTTGCCTGCCGTGTATACTTATGGTCACCCTTTGTCTCAACTGTCCAGGGCAGTGCAGTGTTTTAGACGTCTCGAGACCAACATAGTGGTTCTACACTTGCCTGCCGTGTATACTTATGGTCACCTTTTGTCTCAACTGTCCAGGGCAGTGCAGTGTTTTAGACGCCTCGACGCCAACATAGTGGTTTTACACTTGCCTGCCGTGTATACTTATGGTCACCCTTTGTCTCAACTGTCCAGGGCAGTGCAGTGTTTTAGACGTCTGGAGGCGAACATAGTGGTTCTACACTTGCCTGCCGTGTATACTTATGGTTCACCCTTTGTCTCAACTGTCCAGGGCAGTGCAGTGTTTTAGACGTCTCGAGGCCAACATAGTGGTTCTACACTTGCCTGCCGTGTATACTTATGGTCACCTTTTGTCTCAACTGTCCAGGGCAGTGCAGTGTTTTAGACGCCTCGACGCCAACATAGTGGTTTTACACTTGCCTGCCGTGTATTCTTATGGTTCGCCCTTTGTCTCAACTGTCCAGGGCAGTGCAGTGTTTTAGACGTCTCGAGGCCAACATAGTGGTTCTACACTTGCCTGCCGTGTATACTTATGGTCACCCTTTGTCTCAACTGTCCAGGGCAGTGCAGTGTTTTAGACGTCTCGAGGCTAACATAGTGGTTCTACACTTGCCTGCCGTGTATACTTATGGTTCACCCTTTGTCTCAACTGTCCAGGGCAGTGCAGTGTTTTAGACGTCTCGACGCCAACATAGTGGTTCTACACTTGCCAGCCGAGTATACTTATAGTCACCCTTTGTCTCAACTGTCCAGGGCAGTGCAGTGTTTTAGACGTCTCGAGGCCAACATAGTGGTTGTACACTTGCCTGCCGTGTATACATACTTATGGTCACCTTTTGTCTCAACTGTCCACGGCAGTGCAGTGTTTTATACGCCTCGACGCCAACATAGTGGTTCTACACTTGCCTGCCGTGTATACTTATGGTTCACCCTTTGTCTCAACTGTCCAGGGCAGTGCAGTGTTTTAGACGCCTCGAGGCCAACATAGTGTTTCTACACTTGCCTGCCGTGTATACTTATGGTTCACCCTTTGTCTCAACTGTCCAGGGCAGTGCAGTGTTTTAGACGCCTCGAGGCCAACATAGTGGTTCTACACTTGCCTGCTGTGTACACTTATGGCTCACCCTTTGCCTCAACTGTCCAGGGCAGTGCAGTGTTTTAAACGCCTCGAGGCCAACATAGTGGTTCTACACTTGCCTTCCGTGTATACCTATGGTTCACCCTTTGCCTCAACTGTCCAGGGCAGTGCAGTGTTTTAGACGCCTCGAGGCCAACATAGTGGTTCTACACTTGCCTGCCGTGTATACTTATGGTTCACCCTTTGCCTCAACTGTCCAGGACAGTGCAGTGTTTTAAACGCCTCGAGGCCAACATAGTGGTTCTACACTTGCCTGCCGTGTATACTTATGGTCACCCTTTGTCTCAACTGTCCAGGGCAGTGCAGTGTTTTAGACGCCTCGAGGCCAACATAGTGGTTCTACACTTGCCTGCCGTGTATACTTATGGTCACCTTTTGTCTCAACTGTCCAGGGCAGTGCAGTGTTTTAGACGCCTCGACGCCAACATAGTGGTTTTACACTTGCCTGCCGTGTATTCTTATGGTTCGCCCTTTGTCTCAACTGTCCAGGGCAGTGCAGTGTTTTACGCCTCTTGGTGAACATGAGTGGTTTTACACTTGCCTGCCGTGTATACTTATGGTCACCCTTTGTCTCAACTGTCCAGGGCAGTGCAGTGTTTTAGACGCCTCGAGGCCAACATAGTGGTTTTACACTTGCCTGCCGTGTATACTTATGGTCACCCTTTGTCTCAACTGTCCAGGGCAGTGCAGTGTTTTAGACGCCTCGAGGCCAATATAGTGGTTCTACACTTGCCTGCCGTGTATACTTATGGTCACCCTTTGTCTCAACTGTCCAGGGCAGTGCAGTGTTTTAGACGTCTGGAGGCCAACATAGTGGTTCTACACTTGCCTGCCGTGTATACTTATGGTCACCCTTTGTCTCAACTGTCCAGGGCAGTGCAGTGTTTTAGACGCCTCGAGGCCAACATAGTGGTTTTACACTTGCCTGCCGTGTATACTTATGGTCACCCTTTGTCTCAACTGTCCAGGGCAGTGCAGTGTTTTAGACGCCTCGAGGCCAATATAGTGGTTCTACACTTGCCTGCCGTGTATACTTATGGTCACCCTTTGTCTCAACTGTCCAGGGCAGTGCAGTGTTTTAGACGTCTGGAGGCGAACATAGTGGTTCTACACTTGCCTGCCGTGTATACTTATGGTCACCCTTTGTCTCAACTGTCCAGGGCAGTGCAGTGTTTTAGACGTCTCGAGGCCAACATAGTGGTTCTACACTTGCCTGCCGTGTATACTTATGGTCACCTTTTGTCTCAACTGTCCAGGGCAGTGCAGTGTTTTAGACGCCTCGACGCCAACATAGTGGTTTTACACTTGCCTGCCGTGTATTCTTATGGTTCGCCCTTTGTCTCAACTGTCCAGGGCAGTGCAGTGTTTTAGACGTCTCGAGGCCAACATAGTGGTTCTACACTTGCCTGCCGTGTATACTTATGGTCACCCTTTGTCTCAACTGTCCAGGGCAGTGCAGTGTTTTAGACGTCTCGAGGCTAACATAGTGGTTCTACACTTGCCTGCCGTGTATACTTATGGTTCACCCTTTGTCTCAACTGTCCAGGGCAGTGCAGTGTTTTAGACGTCTCGACGCCAACATAGTGGTTCTACACTTGCCAGCCGAGTATACTTATGGTCACCCTTTGTCTCAACTGTCCAGGGCAGTGCAGTGTTTTAGACGTCTCGAGGCCAACATAGTGGTTGTACACTTGCCTGCCGTGTATACATACTTATGGTCACCTTTTGTCTCAACTGTCCACGGCAGTGCAGTGTTTTATACGCCTCGACGCCAACATAGTGGTTCTACACTTGCCTGCCGTGTATACTTATGGTTCACCCTTTGTCTCAACTGTCCAGGGCAGTGCAGTGTTTTAGACGCCTCGAGGCCAACATAGTGTTTCTACACTTGCCTGCCGTGTATACTTATGGTTCACCCTTTGTCTCAACTGTCCAGGGCAGTGCAGTGTTTTAGACGCCTCGAGGCCAACATAGTGGTTCTACACTTGCCTGCTGTGTACACTTATGGCTCACCCTTTGCCTCAACTGTCCAGGGCAGTGCAGTGTTTTAAACGCCTCGAGGCCAACATAGTGGTTCTACACTTGCCTTCCGTGTATACCTATGGTTCACCCTTTGCCTCAACTGTCCAGGGCAGTGCAGTGTTTTAGACGCCTCGAGGCCAACATAGTGGTTCTACTCTTGCCTGCTGTGTATACTTATGGTTCACCCTTTGCCTCAACGATCCAGGGCAGTGCAGTGTTTTAAACGCCTCGAGGCCAACATAGTGGTACTACACTTGCCTGCCGTGTATACTTATGGTTCACCCTTTGCCTAAACTGTCCAGGGCAGTGCAGTGTTTTAGACGCCTCGAGGCCAACATAGTGGTTCTACACTTGCCTGCTGTGTATACTTATGGTTCACCCTTTGCCTAAACTGTCCAGGGCAGTGCGGTGTTTTAGACGCCTCGAGGCCAACATAGTGGTTCTACACTTGCCTGCTGTGTATACTTATGGTTCACCCTTTGCCTAAACTGTCCAGGGCAGTGCAGTGTTTTAGACGCCTCGACGCCAACATAGTGGTTTTACATTTGCCTGCCGTGTATTCTTATGGTTCACCCTTTGTCTCAACTGTCCAGGGCAGTGCAGTGTATTAGACGCCTCGAGGCCAACATAGTGGTTCTACACTTGCCTGCCGTGTATACTTATGGTTCACCATTTGCATCAACTGTCCAGGGCAGTGCAGTGTTTTAGACACCTCGAGGCCAACATAGTGGTTCTACACTTGCCTGCTGTGTATACTTATGGTTCACCCTTTGCCTAAACTGTCAAGGGCAGTGCACTGTTTTAAACGCCTCGAGGCCAACATAGTGGTTCTACACTTGCCTGCCGTGTATACTTATGGTTCACCCTTTGCCTCAACTGTCCAGGGCAGTGAAGTGTTTTAAACGCCTCGAGGCCAACATGGTGGTTCTACACTTGCCTGCCGTGTATACTTATGGTTAACCCTTTGTCTCAACTGTCCAGGGCAGTGCAGTGTTTTAGACGCCTCGAGGCCAACATGGTAGTTCTACACTTGCCTGCTGTGTATAATTATGGCTCACCCTTTGCCTCAACTGTCGAGGGTAGTGCAGTGTTTTATACGCCTCTTGGCGAACATGGTGGTTCTACACTTGCCTGCTGTGTATACTTATGGCTCACCCTTTGCCTCAACTGTCCAGGGTAGTGCAGTGTTTTATACGCCTTGTGGCGAAGATGGTGGTTCTACACTTGCCTGCTGTGTATACTTATGGCTCACTCTTTGCCTCAACTGTCGAGGGCAGTGCAGTGTTTTAGACGCCTCGAGGCCAAAATGGTGGTTCTACACTTGCCTGCCGTGTATATTTATGGTTAACCCTTTGTCTCAACTGTCCAGGGCAGTGCAGTGTTTTAGACGCCTCTTGGCCATTATGGTGGTTCTACACTTGCCTGCCATGTATACTTATGGCTCACGCTTTGCCTCAACTGTCGAGGGTAGTGCAGTGTTTTATACGCCTTGTGGCGAACATGGTGGTTCTACACTTGCCTGCTGTGTATACTTATGGCTCACCCTTTGCCTCAACTGTAGAGGTCAGTGCAGTGTGTTATACTCCTCTTGGCGAAGATGGTGGTTCTACACTTGCCTCCTGTGTATACTTATGGCTCACCCTTTGCCTCAACTGTCGAGGGTAGTGCAGTGTGTTTTACGCCTTGTGGTGAACTTGGTGGTTCTACACTTGCCTGCCGTGTATACTTATGGCTCACCCGTTGCCTCAACTGTCGAGAGCAGTGCAGTGTGTTCTACGCCTCTTGGCGAACATGGTGGTTCTACACTTGCCTGCCGTGTATACTTATGGCTCACCCTTTGCCTCAACTGTCGGGGGCAGTGCAGTGTGTTATACGCCTCTTGGCGAACATGGTGGTTCTACACTTGCCTGCCGTGTATACTTATGGCTCACCCTTTGCCTCAAATGTCGAGGGCAGTGCAGTGTGTTATACGCCTCTTGGCGAACATGGTGGTTCTACACTTGCCTGCTGTGTATACTTATGGATCACCCTTTGCCTCAACTGTCGAGGGCAGTGCAGTGTGTTATACGGCTCTTGGCGAACATGGTGGATCTACAGTTGCCTGCCGTGTATACTTATGGCTCACCCTTTGCCTCAACAGTCGAGGGTAGTGCAGTGTGTTATACGCCTTGTGGCGAACATGGTGATTCTACATTTGCCTGCTATGTATATTTATAGCTCATCCTTTGTCTGAACTGTCGGCGAGGGCAGTGCAGTGTGTTATACGCCTTGTGGCGAACATGGTGGTTCTACACTTGCCTGCTGTGTATACTTATGGTTCACCCTCTGCCTCAACTGACGAGGGCAGTGCAGTGTTTTATATGCCTCGTGGCGAACATGGTGGTTCTATACTTGCTCGCTGTCGGCGAGGGGAATGCAGTGTTTTATACGCCTCTTGCTGAACACGGTTGGTTTTACACTTGCCTTCTCCGTATTATGTATCACCTTTTGGCTCAATTGTCGGCGAGGGGAATGCAGTGTTTTATACGCCTCTTGCTGAACACGGTTGGTTTTACACTTGCCTTCTCCGTATTATGTATCACCTTTTGGCTCAATTGTCGGCGAGGGGAATGCAGTGTTTTATACGCCTCTTGCTGAACACGGTTGGTTTTACACTTGCCTTCTCCATATTATGTATCACCTTTTGGCTCAACTGTCAGCGAGGGGAATGCATTGTTTTATACGTCTCTTGCTGAACATGGGTGGTTTTACACTTGCCTTCTCCGTATTATGTATCACCATTTGGCTCAACTGTCGGCGAGGGGAATGCAGTGTTTTATACGCCTCTTGCTGAACATGGGTGGTTTTACACTTGCCTTCTCCGTATTATGTATCACCTTTTGGCTCAACTGTCGGCGAGGGGAATGCAGTGTTTTATACGTCTCTTGCTGAACATGGGTGGTTTTACACTTGCCTTCTCCGTATTATGTATCACCATTTGGCTCAACTGTCGGCGAGGGGAATGCAGTGTTTTATACGCCTCTTGTTGGACATGGGTGGTTTTACACTTGCCTTCTCTGTATCTTATGTATCACCTTTTGGCTCAACTGTCGCCGAGGGCAGTGTAGTGTTTTATACACCTCTTGGTGAACATGGGTCTACCTTTGTAAGAGTAGATGGCTTATGCTTCAAGAAACGTAAGATTGCAAATGAACACGTACGAGAAATTATCGAGAGATGAAATTAAAATGTAAATCATAAAAAACTGAAACGTGTTCAAATAAATATTATAATTAGGGCTAAATAAAGATATTTTTGACATGGTGGTTAAATGTTTAAAAAACATTGTACGCTCGTTTCACAACCTAATGAATAGGGAAAGACTGACCCGTGTATTAATTGAACAAACGTTCTCTTTGGTAAATGGACCGGAAACTAAAGTTTGAAGTACACTAGTATTATTTATTCGTGTTTTGTTTTAATAAATAAAATACATTAAACGTTACAGGACATACAACATAGGGAAAAAGAAAATATAGGCCCTACATATGTTTGAACTTGTAACCTGATATCATCATAGTTAATATACAGTTAAAATTTGGTCGATTATAAAATAGTGGTGAGACACTTTCATAGGCTTACATTACATATTAAATTTAAAGTTATCCTCCTTTATCGACGAATATTACATTAACAATGCTGTAGTATTGAACTCTTTCAATCCTTGCAAAACTCTTCCTAATAACGAACGAAACCTAAAATATCTACCACGTACCTTGAATACTGAAGAGGGTCGACAGAAGAGTATGAGGGCGTCGCCGTGAATATTAACGAGCGAAATTAACAATCTAGAGTTTAAGGGAAGCATCAGCAAATCATAAAACATTGATAATTTACTATTCGTTTAATCTAAATTGAAAATAACATATTGGACGTTGATTTCCGTGTCCTCTTCTCTATCTTAACTTGTGTGTAACATTTTCGAACGGAGGCTTTAGTAAAACCACCCAAAGCATAATAATTTCGATTAATACGTAATATTCGATTAAGTGTAATCAAACGCCTTTGGAACTTATTTGGAAATTCTCTAAATAAGTAAAGAAAACATATGTCACACCTTCAACACACTTTGATTGATCATGGAGCGGGTTTTGAGTAATCAGCATAAAAGGCGCGTTAAATAAAATCTCAAAATAAATTTTAACGTTGGTTGATACCCGAAATTTTGGTATACATAGTTCCATTGTAGGAGGAATCAGATCATACATTACAGAACTGATTAACTACATGACATCTACTCTCTTATATAATTTATATTATGTACTTAAACACAAATTAACTTAAAATTAAAATAAACCATTATTGAAACGAGGAAATACTCCTTGAATTTACAAACCTAGATTCTCAATTTTTTCATGAAAACAGTGTTTGGAAATTTTCATGCCTTAAAATAACAATTGGACCTGTTATAATTCTGTTTACCAAGCGTTTCTACAAGAGGGACAATCGTGGGCGGATGTGGGAATGATAAAGTTTATGACAATTGCGGCTTTTCTCAGAGGATAAAAGTACTGTAAACAATATTGGATTGAGTGGAAAAGGCAGATGTGCCAGTGGATGAGGAGGGGTGAGAGTGATCGAGTATGGGAGGGGAGGATGGCTCAACATCGTTGTCTGACGTCTGCCCAATACTCTAAATATAGTAGACTTAATGTAGACAGTTTGGCTACAGCTACAGTGTCCGCTGCAGTAAAGTCGCTTCGGTTCAAAATAGATTTTCAACGATCGATTCACATCGTAAACTAGTCGGACAAGTCATTGATAATCCTGATAATAATGAGTTGGAAACTTCACTGCTCGTCTGTGCGATATCTCCCAACACATCCTCTACAAATATATGAAAGTAAATAGATTGTCCACGATCGCATCACATCGTAAACTAGTCGGACGAGTCATTGATAATCCCGATACTAATGATTTGGAAACATCACTGTACTATTGTGCGATATCTCCCAACACGTTCTATACAAATATATGAAAGTAAATAGATTGTCCACGACCGATTCACATCGTAAACTAGTCGGACGAGTCATTGTTAATCCCGATACTAATGATTTGGAAACATCACTGTACTATTGTGCGATATCTCCCAACACGTTCTATACAAATATATGAAAGTAAATAGATTGTCCACGACCGATTCACATCGTAAACTAGTCGGACGAGTCATTGTTAATCCCGATACTAATGATTTGGAAACATCACTGTACTATTGTGCGATATCTCCCAACACATCCTCTACAAATATATGAAAGTAAATAGATTGTCCACGATCGATTCACATCGTAAACTAGTCGGACGAGTCATTGTTAATCCCGATACTAATGATTTGGAAACATCACTGTACTATTGTGCGATATCTCCCAACACGTTCTATACAAATATATGAAAGTAAATAGATTGTCCACGACCGATTCACATCGTAAACTAGTCGGACGAGTCATTGTTAATCCCGATACTAATGATTTGGAAACATCACTGTACTATTGTGCGATATCTCCCAACACATCCTCTACAAATATATGAAAGTAAATAGATTGTTCACGACCGATTCACATCGTAAACTAGTCGGACAAGTCATTGATAATCCCGATACTAATGATTTGGAAACCTCACTGTACTATTGTGCGATATCTCCCAACACATCCTCTACAAATATATGAAAGTAAATAGATTGTTCACGACCGATTCACATCGTAAACTAGTCGGACAAGTCATTGATAATCCCGATACTAATGATTTGGAAACATCACTGTACTATTGTGCGATATCTCCCAACACATCCTCTACAAATATATGAAAGTAAATAGATTGTTCACGACCGATTCACATCGTAAACTAGTCGGACAAGTCATTGATAATCCCGATACTAATGATTTGGAAACCTCACTGTACTATTGTGCGATATCTCCCAACACATCCTCTACAAATATATGAAAGTAAATAGATTGTCCACGATCGATTCACATCGTAAACTAGTCGGACGAGTCATTGTTAATCCCGATACTAATGATTTGGAAACATCACTGTACTATTGTGCGATATCTCCCAACACGTTCTATACAAATATATGAAAGTAAATAGATTGTCCACGACCGATTCACATCGTAAACTAGTCGGACGAGTCATTGTTAATCCCGATACTAATGATTTGGAAACATCACTGTACTATTGTGCGATATCTCCCAACACATCCTCTACAAATATATGAAAGTAAATAGATTGTTCACGACCGATTCACATCGTAAACTAGTCGGACGAGTCATTGTTAATCCCGATACTAATGATTTGGAAACCTCACTGTACTATTGTGCGATATCTCCCAACACATCCTCTACAAATATATGAAAGTAAATAGATTGTTCACGACCGATTCACATCGTAAACTAGTCGGACAAGTCATTGATAATCCCGATACTAATGATTTGGAAACCTCACTGTACTAGTGTGCGATATCTCCCAACACATCCTCTACAAATATATGAAAGTAAATAGATTGTCCACGACCGATTCACATCGTAAACTAGTCGGACGAGTCATTGTTAATCCCGATACTAATGATTTGGAAACCTCACTGTACTAGTGTGCGATATCTCCCAACACATCCTCTACAAATATATGAAAGTAAATAGATTGTCCACGACCGATTCACATCGTAAACTAGTCGGACGAGTCATTGTTAATCCCGATACTAATGATTTGGAAACATCACTGTACTATTGTGCGATATCTCCCAACACATCCTCTACAAATATATGAAAGTAAATAGATTGTCCACGATCGATTCACATCGTAAACTAGTCGGACAAGTCATTGATAATCCCGATACTAATGATTTGGAAACATCACTGTACTATTGTGCGATATCTCCCAACACGTTCTATACAAATATATGAAAGTAAATAGATTGTCCACGATCGATTCACATCGTAAACTAGTCGGACAAGTCATTGATAATCCCGATACTAATGATTTGGAAACATCACTGTACTATTGTGCGATATCTCCCAACACGTTCTATACAAATATATGAAAGTAAATAGATTGTCCACGACCGATTCACATCGTAAACTAGTCGGACGAGTCATTGTTAATCCCGATACTAATGATTTGGAAACATCACTGTACTATTGTGCGATATCTCCCAACACGTTCTATACAAATATATGAAAGTAAATAGATTGTCCACGACCGATTCACATCGTAAACTAGTCGGACGAGTCATTGTTAATCCCGATACTAATGATTTGGAAACATCACTGTACTATTGTGCGATATCTCCCAACACGTTCTATACAAATATATGAAAGTAAATAGATTGTCCACGACCGATTCACATCGTAAACTAGTCGGACGAGTCATTGTTAATCCCGATATTAATGAGTTGGAAGCCTCACTGTACGTCTGTACGATGTTTGCCCAACACGTTCTATACAAATATATGAAAGTAAATAGATTGTCCACGACCGATTCACATCGTAAACTAGTCGAACGAGTCATTGTTAATCCCGATACTAATGATTTGGAAACATCACTGTACTATTGTGCGATATCTCCCAACACGTTCTATACAAAAATATGAAAGTAAATTGATTGTCCACGATCGCATCACATTGTAAACTAGTCGGACAAGTCATTGATAATCCCGATACTAATGATTTGGAAACCTCACTGTACTAGTGTGCGATATCTCCCAACACGTTCTATACAAATATATGAAAGTAAATAGATTGTCCACGACCGATTCACATCGTAAACTAGTCGGACGAGTCATTGTTAATCCCGATACTAATGAGTTGGAAACCTCACTGTACGTCTCTGCGATGTTCCTCAACACGTTCTATACAAAAACATGAAAGTAAATAGATTGTCATATTCTTAATGTTACGTTGTTATCACTGATCAATCTGAATACCAAACAAACTGTGATAAAGTCAACGGAGCCAAAACCTCAAGTCAGGAATAAACAGAAACCAATCACACGCCAAGTCATTACTTATGGCGTATTCAATTCCACGGAAGGACGACTTTTGGCGCCAAAAAAGAACCAGAACTAAGTGAGCAAGAGTTATTCCCAATAACTGTCCGCTATGTGTGAGCACAACGTTGTTCCGGGCCTACGTCACAAGACAGAGTAGCCACTAAATATATACCAGAGGCCGGAGCCCTTGTCCCGAGGGAGATCTCGACAAACTAGATGAGCCGCCGATTGAGAGACACAATTGACCGTTTGTAAACCACATTTAAATTGCCAGACAACTTTTTTCTGACAAACATTCAAAGACCTATACACAGTTTTTAACCAACTTTTACGTATCATGTACACTATATAGGTACGTAAATTTGCCAGAGTAGTAAACGATAAGGTCCATATTTAATTTACAAATCCTTTTCACGGCACGATTTTGGCACCTCCTTTTTTGCCGTGTAACAAATTTTAAAAATTCCCTATAATTTTTAAAAATTTAAAAATTCCCTATAATAAAAAGGTACAGTCTGTGTCTATACAACAACCGGCCAATACCACTATTACCCATCTTCTCAAAGTGAACAAGTGACCTACGCAGGCTCATAGACAGAGATAATCTGATTACAAATAAATGTTAAGGAAGATACAAATTTCAGATCTTACGATTAAGCTGTAAATGTCATAGCTAGAGTCTATATTTTCCATTGACAACCGCGTGAAGGTGCTATCTACATTATTTACACAAGATTTACAAGATAACAAGACGTTTCGTTCATGCTGTCATGTGTCATCCTCAGTGGTATCGCTGAGACTGTCACAGTTGAAACGTTTAACTATCTTGTGAATAGTGCTGATACTACCGGACGTGATTGTCACCAGACACTATAGATTATAGTTATGAAGATACAATTATATTACGGCGAGAACACTGTTAGTTCGTTAAATACTAAGAAATAAACCTTAAAACAATAATACTGTTTAAAAATATTGTTATTAATCAAGGAGAGTGTAAAAGGACACACTAGAAGAAGATAACAGCAACAACCATACTTCTAGACTGCAGTAAGGCGTTTGTTTGATTGCCTTAACCACAACCATCTTTAGGCGTGGAAGGAACTACACAGACCTGGATTAAAAACTACGAGTACTTAACGGGGAGCTAAATGAACCCCTTCTACACTCTAGCTGAATTTTACCAATGGACTGATGCACCAAATCAAAACTCGAAGAAAAACAATATTTTGACTCTCTACCGTACTCATAGGGAATATTAATAAACAAATAAAATAAATCTGGTGTCAATAACGTGATAAGGTGGAAACATTTTAAAATAGTTCCCTCATTTCTTTTTGACGATTTTCAATAAAATCAATGATCGGTTATAAAGAGTGGTGGTTGGGAAGCAATAACTTTGTTCGACAGTTCAGCGGAAGACTATGTCTGTACTAGGTTTAGAACTAAACTAAACCAACTGAATTACTAATGGTACATAATTGAGGTGAACACTTGTACTCAAATACTTAAACGATTACAATAAAAAGTGCATCATCAAGTTTTTTTTTGATAATATTCTTAGTATGCAGTAAATGATGTCAAAGACAAGTTGAACTTGAACAGAAGGCAACCTTCAGTAAACTATGTCAAAGACAGGTTGAACTTGAACAGAAGGCAGCCTTCAGTAAACTATGTCAAAGACAGGTTGAACTTGAACAGAAGGCAGCCTTCAGTAAACTATGTCAAAGACAGGTTGAACTTGAACAGAAGGCAGCCTTCAGTATACTATGTCGAAGACAGGTCGAACTTGAACAGAAGGCAACCTTCAGTAAACTATGTCGAAGACAGGTCGAACTTGAACAGAAGGCAACCTTCAGTAAACTATGTCGAAGACAGGTCGAACTTGAACAGAAGGCAACCTTCAGTAAACTATGTCAAAGACAGGTTGAACTTGAACAGAAGGCAACCTTCAGTAAACTATGTCAAAGACAGGTTGAACTTGAACAGAAGGCAACCTTCAGTAAACTATGTCAAAGACAGGTTGAACTTGAACAGAAGGCAACCTTCAGTAAACTATGTCAAAGAAAAGTTGAACTTGAACAGAAGGCAACCTTCAGTAAACTATGTCAAAGACAGGTTGAACTTGAACAGAATGCAGCCTTCAGTAAACTATGTCAAAGACAGGTTGAACTTGAACAGAAGGCAACCTTCAGTAAACTATGTCAAAGACAGGTTGAACTTGAACAGAAGGCAGCCTTCAGTAAACTATGTCAAAGACAGGTTGAACTTGAACAGAAGGCAACCTTCAGTAAACTATGTCAAAGACAGGTTGAACTTGAACAGAAGGCAACCTTCAGTAAACTATGTCAAAGACAGGTTGAACTTGAACAGAAGGCAACCTTCAGTAAACTATGTCAAAGACAGGTTGAACTTGAACAGAAGGCAACCTTCAGTAAACTATGTCAAAGACAGGTTGAACTTGAACAGAAGGCAACCTTCAGTAAACTCGTAGTTGTTAAAGAGCAGTTTGTTTACTGATGTGTTTTCTTTCCTATTCTGAAAACAACTTTAAGCTCAAGCACGCGACGTGAGCTGGACGTCAACATCCCTTAACACACGCTGTTTTGGGCACAACACATAATTAACTTAAGTAATAATTGATTATGTAGTAGTGAATAATTAACGTTATTTTTCATATAAAATCTGCCAAGTTGTAAACTGTAGACCTACAGAGCTTTTTACATGTAAATGAACTTAAAAGATAAACTTGATACGAAATACAAATATAAAACTAGTAATAAAACTAATTAAAACTGTAAAATATACTAATAATAATTGAAGCAGTTTACATTTATGACTTTGTAAGAAAAGAACTGTTTCATAAAACAACAGTTGAATAACAAATAATACAAAACACCCAATAAAACCCACTAATCCCCCCTCCCCTCTGACGATTTGAGGCTTGAACGAGTTTAACAAACAATGTTTTGGACGTGTCAAAATAATTTCTGCCAGTGTTCACTGCAAATGTACACTTCTATGCCAACATTTTATAGACAGAAAATGATCTCACATGATAACTATTTATTTACATCGCTCACTGACAATATTAAATGAAAGAAAAACAAAATGTCTACCAAGTTATTACACATACAGGGTTTTTGAAATAATGATTTCAATAAAATCAATGATAGGTTATAAAGAGTGGTGGTTTGGCAGCAATATCTTTGTTCGACAGTTCAGTGGAAGACTATTAGGTTCTTCTTAGATTTTATGGCAAGTTAAAACAAACGAACTATTCAAATGCGATAGTGTTGTATGAGAGTCATTAGTTCTATATTACGGATCAATCTATATATAAGGAAAAGCCCTGACCCTGCACTAATTATGCAACTTCCCATGTAGTAGAGAACGCAGAAATGATGTGTACCCAAGTTTGAAGTTTTTTTACTAAAAAACTAAGAGGCCTTTGGAAGATCCTATCACACCGTTGTTTTCATTATTTAATTATACGTTATGGCATATGTATTTTAAAATGATTTTAAGTTTTAACCATTTTTTTGCTACTTGGAACAAAAAAGTAACAGAATTTTAACTATTTTTAACTGTGCATTAACTTTACACTTTTATTACTCAAGCATCCGTTTATGTATCATATTTATATTTTAGTACATGGTTAACTAGAGTGTTTTCTATACAATTTATACATTTCAGAATTTAAATTTTTGATTTTAAAGTTCTTAACGATTTCCTGAAATACCATTTTTTTGCTTCTAGAGGTCGTAACACTATTACTTGGCCTCATTGTACTCCTTATGTGTAGTTACAAATCGTTACTTTTATATGAGTAAGTAAATTTAATGATTTTTTAAATACCATTTAATTGATCAATTTAAAATCATTCAAATTAATTACGCATATAAAAGTAATTTATCTTAACCATACATTTCAGGATTACAACGTGACCAAAAAGTTTATTTTATGACACCAAGAAGTCAAGTAAACGTTGTTTAAGGTAATTGACAAGAACTTTTTTATTTATAATATTAAATACTTAAATTTATAAAAGTTATTGAAACATTTCTGCTAATCACGCATTAAAATGTAAATGCGATACATGAACGGGTTTTTAGTGATAAAAGTGTCAAGTTAATGCAACTAGTTAACATTTCTGTCTTTTTGTTCCTATTACGTTATAAAACATCGAGAGTTATAGTAAAAGTTGAAAATTAAATACGTCATAACGTTCAATTAAACGAGGAACTGAAAAACAATTACTGGTTTTTCATAGGCCTCTTAGTTTCTTTGTAAACCGCTTCAAACTCATTTCTGCGCCGACTGTGATTTGTGACTTTACAACATTTACGTAAATTAAATAGAATACAGTTCCATTTCTGTTAGTATCTAAGTATTTCACATATTTACTTACCTGTTAACTATTTAATACAAACTGTTGACCTCTCACATCATATAAAAACAGTTAATATTTAAAAATGAAAAAACGACGATAATTTCATACTTTATTTTGGATTAAAAATAACTTGAATAGGCTTAAACTTATATAAAAAGTGCCTTTAACAAATTAATTTTTTTTAATAAATATCAACTGGATCATAAAATGGGAGAACCGAGAACAGAGAAAAAAATTACGGCCAACAAATTATTCTCATCATATTCAAGTTGCGAAACATTTACTTTTTACGCAAAATGACATATAAAGTATAAAAAATGTTATTTGTTTAAGGAGTATTGTACATAAATTTAACTACTTGATTTTTTAAACATGCTTATTAAAGAACAGTGGGATTTTCTACACACAAAAAAGTAAGGTTATGTTTATGAAAATTAACTTTTTTTGAGTTACCGGTACTTTTAATTTTTAATATTAACTTCATCTTAGATAAATGTTGGGTGGCACGAAAGATGCGTACAGCGAAAAATGCGTACAGCAAAATATGCGTACAGAAGGAAATAGTGGTATTTGACGAGGGTAAGTATTCTCCCCGGTGGCATTAAAGATGCGTACAGCGAAATTAGGTTAGGTTCTCCAATCCCAAGAAACTAAGCGACATTCATATTTATTTTAGAGGTAAACGCATTTATATAATTCAATTGTTGTAAAAGATCCATTTGCCCTAAAAGTTGTACGCATTTTTCGCCTATCTAATTGTTGTGACGTCATAGGTTACCCTCGTCATCTGTCAAAACTTGATCCTGTACGCAAATATCACAAGATTCCTGGTGTACGCATTTTTCGTGTATTCAAATGTTGCGCGTTAGAATAATGGATGGTTAGACACAATTTTGTTAGTTACTAAATTAGAGTTAAATATTTAATTTACGTAAACGTAGGACAAATGTTTTTACTGGAATGCAGGGTTTAGAATTAGATAATTACATTTTAGACTGTCACAATTTAAACTTACAAAAAAATGGACAATTAAAAAGAGTGACCGCCTGTCTTGCAATTATCTGCGGTTTCCAAGAAGATTTAGATTAATAATTCCGATAAGACTTTTACAATGATCTACAAACAAATGCTCATAAATTTGGACACTCCTAGATCTAAAACTGAAGAAGACTCTTTCAATGATGAACGCTTATAATTAATGACTCTGGTGACTCCTCAAAGACTTTTATTTTTACTTCACACAATAGATTAATAACGCGACAAATCTTTACATCTTTTACAGAGCTAAGCTATTAATTTAGGCTATCTCAGCTGTATTTGCCAAAAGTTCAAAATAAAATACTTGGAAAAAATACAGAACACTGTAGTTAAAACTACCAAATCGCTTAATATTAGGACCAAACTTTCATTTTACAGTGTTCATGATTAATTTTACTCACTAGTCGTCGGAAACTTTCTTTAACAGCAACATTTCCAAAGCATATTATCTAGTTTACTACTACTCGTTTTTCGTTTCGAAAAAAATTACAAATGCCATTTAGTAATTACAGGCCCATTCCCTATTTGCAAGTATAATTTTTTTAAATAAATTTTATGTATGATTGATGAAATTTTAAAATTACTTGGTAATCAATGCAAATTAACATGGTTTTCGCTCAGAAATTTAAAATTCTTCAACATGTTCTGCTTGATTTTACGTCGTAGTAGAGATGCTGATATTAAAAGAAACAATTAAATCTTTTACTCTATATTAAAAGTGGTCGAATTAACTCAAATTAGTGTTGCTTAATAATACAAAGCGTCAACATGATTACAAACCTGATATAATTTAACCTATTGAGTTGAATAAAACTTGAAAAATCAAAAAAATTAATAAAAATGAAGTAAAAGTTGACGATATACGTAATATAATACTAAGAACAGCCTAAAAACACGTAAAGACACAAAATCATAAATAATAAAATAAAAGTGCGGATTGAATTTAAACAATCTACTGAATAAAAAACAAAATTATACGGTTGAAAAGTTACGCAAACAGGAATGGTAAAGAAGAACTAAATAAGTATGATAGAAAAAAATAAATAAATACTGGTGATAAAGAGTTGGAAAACGAAAGACATTACAGATGGAGTAAACACAACATTATTCAAAACCAAAAGGTATCCTATATATAAAATGAGGAAGACAGGGAAGGCTCCATTATATTATGAAGATGCTGATGGAAGAGGCTTGTTAACACGAGGTGGGGGTGGGGGACTAAAGCGATACGATGTCTGTGACATTTTTAGTGACATAGAAGAGGTTATGAGACATAGGAGACCTATTCAACCTATTAATCCACCTGAGTTAGGAAGAACTAACGTTTTACACGTTTGTCATGTAACAATTGTTAATTGTTTCATTATAATTAAATTAGATAATTGTATTTAGAAAATGTTAAATTTTGTAAGAACTGAGATGGTTTAGGAGTTTGGTTCATTTACCAAAAGTTTTCGATATAAATTCTCCAAGTTTTGAGAAAAATTCAGAATCTTCCCCTTTCAAATAAAAAAGTAGTTTTTTCCCATATAAATTAGCTAAATAACCAGTATATTCACGTTTGTTAATTTCCTGTCAATTTCATGCGACATGTTTTCTGAAGGCAACATGTTTGGTGAGCCTTACCTGTTCAGATGTCCTGGTTTAGAAGGTTCTAATTGGTTGGTTTAGTTTCTAGAGTCAAGAGGGGGTAAGTCCGTTGGTGGAAGGGTTGTGAACGTTTCGGGGAGTTTGACGATATCTTTCTGTGAGTGACCACGTTTGATCTACACGGCGACTTAACCGTTTTCGGTGTTCATACCGGTACGGCAATTATCTTTGTTCGCGTGTGAGTGAGAGGGTGTATGCCGGTCGAGCTTTGTTGTGGTCACGTTTGGGATTTAAACCTCCAGGAAGCTACGTAAGTAATTTTTACATGTTTTCTTTAGTTAGGGTGTTTCTGCAGGGTTTTAGTAGATAGGGTAAGATCCACCAAGCATGCGCGGTTAAACTTGTTTCTGGTTTGAAGTCACTCTTCTAGTGACAGTTTTTAGAGTGTTTTGATTTTCTTGGTTTTGCTTTTAAACTTTGTAAGAAAAAGGAAAAATGTTTCAAGTCACTAAAAGCTGGTTTTTTCTGTTGGTTCCAGATCTCCCGGAGGCAATTTAAACAAAATTTTGCAATTTTAAGGCAATTTTCAATTTAAAGAACTTAAAGCAATTTTCAATTTTAAACAAATTTAAAGAATTTACAATTTATTACAATTTTGATTTTATTGATTTAATAGTTTAAAGAAATTTACTGAAAAAGTTAAATTAATAAAAAAGGTTCTGGTCTGAAGATATTTAATTTATTATTTTGGAAGAGTTGTTTTTAATTTTATTTATGTTCCATTGAGTCAATAAAAGAAGAGATTTTTTATTTTCGTTTTTATTATTATTTTAAGAAGAAACCAGCTAATTTGTTGAAGTTATTTATAAGAAGAAAAATAAACAAAAATTTTTATCAATGAAGAATTTTTATTTTAACCTCTCATTTAAGTTGTTCAACATATCAAAAATAAATAGTAGCTTTAATAAGACTACAGTCAGAACCAAGCTAGATTTACAATTTTGCTCAACCTTAACTAAGTTAACGAAAAATATAAGAGTTTTATTTTGAGAGTTGAGTGTCGGAGAGAATACAAAATTTAACATTGCTCAACAATTCGCATATAACTAGCTTAACACACATTACAACTAGGGATAATAGATATCTGTAGAGATTCAGTATTATCATGTTAGCTAACCATTATCAGAAACATCGGTTTCATGTATGGTTTACAAGCTGATGAATAGTGTTTACATGCAATGTTAGATCGGTAAGAGACGTTTAAAGATGATTTTACATTATTAATTTTTATCGATGTTTATGTTTGAGCAGCACGACTCAAACACGGCAGTAAATATGAAACGTCTGTTTTAAATAAAAATATTAAACACTAAATCTGATTTCAAATTATTTATTGCACCAGGTCGCATTAAAATTGGCTGAGACTAAGTAATATATTTTAACAAAAACGTTTTAATCAAATAAATTATGATATTAATAAATATGGATTAGTTAGATAAAATTTTATGTTTAATACAACAAACATAAAATGCAGGAAAACATAAGTTAAGTAGAAATTAGTTTCTTCCTTTCAAATTAAACTTATTATATTAACAACATTTTGGTTTTACTTACGACTGTGATAATGTTCTAGAGCTATTAGAATAGCACGTATGTGTAAAAGCACTAGATCTTGAAAAATATCTAGAAACAACATCTAGAACTAGAAATTTGAAATATTACGGGTTGGAATAGTTTTCTGAGACAAGAAGTGGATTGTCTGTGTTTTATTTTATTACATGTATCACCGCTATAACTCAACAAGACAGTTTTAATTTGTTACTCAAAGCTAACCGAATTGTTGTTTTTTTACTTGATAAAATTAGGTTTAGTTTTAGAGAAAAGTGCAAGAGGAAAGTTTATAACTACTGACAGCGCAGAAATTATGCGTACCCGAGTTTTATGGTTTTTTATTAATAAACTAAGATGCTTATGAAAAATTTAATCACATTGTTTTCCTCGTTTGCTTGTACGTTATTAAATGAATTTTAAAATTTAATTATAACTTTTAATAATTGTTATGCTTTTAAATCCAGTAAGAAAAGAGCTTGAAGAATTGTTATCTTACTTATTTGAACTATATTTCAATGTGCATCAACTTTAATCTTTTATTGCTCAAAACCCCAATAATGTTTCGCATTTATATTTTAATACGTGGTTGATTGGAATGTTTTCTAAGAGTTTTGTATATTTCAGATTTTATGTTTTCAAGAAAACATTTCTTATTAATTTATTGAAACAACGTTTTCTTGCCTTCTAGAGGTCGTAAAACTAATTACTTGGTCTTGTTGTAATCCTTATTACATATATAGTTACGATAGATTACGTTTACATGAGCAAGTTAATGCAGGGATTAATGATGATATAAACAATTTTAAAACCACTGCATATACTTACGCGTATGATCGTAATATATCGTAACTATACATTTTATACATGTTCTTGAGGAGTTTCTTATTGGAATTATAATTTATATATATTTTATTATTATAAACTTATAATTATACAACAAAAATATATATTTCATGAAAACTAGTTAAACCAGGTACTTTTTTTGTTCCACCTAGGATAAAATTTAAAAATTAATTTGTGATGACGTACAATTAAACGAGGAAAACAATGGTGTGATTGGAGGTTTCTAGGACCTCTTAGTTTTTAAGGGAACCACCTTTAAACTCGAGAATACATAATGTCTGCGTTGACATTATAGACTTTGATGTCTTGAAACACAACTGAAGTTTATAATTTATCTACATATCCCTAGTTGTAAACGTTTCTTGTCGTATTCATTCCGTGACGATATCTACTTGATACTCTAATCCTTAGGTGGAAATATAGACACTATTTCGCACAGAGAACTCTTAATAGTATTAGTGGATGGTTACAGAACTTATCTCCCACTACGACAACACACAGTGTACGTTAATATAATGGATCGCCCTTCAACATACAATTGATCTTAATTGAGTGAACAATTGATTTAGATATCTACAATGAAGTTATCGCGTACTCTAACTACAATTTGGCCAGACAGTAAGCGACCTGCGCGTTTCATTTAGCGCATGTAGGGGTTCCAGCGATTGAGGAGGAAACGTTCCACCACTGAGCTGCCTTACTTCACGGTCGTGACTAAATCTGTCTTCAAGAGTTCAATTTCTTTAAAAGTTTTTAGTTAAAAAAATTAATGTAATGAAATGTATAAGTTTATGTAATTGCTGTTTATTGTTTACACTATTACTCATTGTGTTATTGATATTATTAGATATTATTTGAATACTATATAATGGCTTAATTTAATCGCTCTAAGCTCGACTCGTTGGCATTAATCAAACCAACCAATGATCACTGATGCTAATTACGTAATGGGCGGGGCTTGTTATTGTGCCGCCACCAGGCGGCCTATCGTCATCTTGGTTGCTATAATAACTTTTCGATGGAATTACACAGTGAGGGAAGACTAGTTCTCTGTATCTCATCCACCGCTCAGAGCATCTCACTCGCACCAGTGCGTTCAGTAGGGCATTTTCTAATCGGCCTATGTACGATCAGATAATTGTATGATTTTATCGATTCGGATTAACTAGATCCGTAATATATTTATAAAATATTATTTGCTTCGTTTTAATACAATCGATCTACTTTAGTAAATTAAATTTCTCTGTTCAAAATCCAATTTCCATTTTTCTTTGTTCAATATTAATAGAAAAATTGCACATTTATGTTTTCGTGTTAAAAAAAGTATATAAAAATCAGTTAAATAAATGCACACTAGACGAAAAAAAAGAGTCCAAATAAAAATGACTTTACGCCCAAAGATATTGTGTGGTCTAGAACCTTTATTGGTTAATAAAACATTGTAATATTAATTCCAGTTTATTTTAAGTAAGAGTTGAAAAGATTCAATTCAATAGAAAAATACTGTCGATTCGTTTAAATGAATATTTCAAATTAATATTACTATATATATTTTCAATTAAAATAAAAGGGGTTTTTAATTAATAAAATAACTCCGCAGTTTTTGTACGGTACTCAGTCACTCGAAAATTAAAAAATTACTAAATTGAACACATAACACATAAAAGTGGATATAGTTATTTACTAGGTAAACATTTTGTCCACGTTTTTATAAACTATATTAAATTATAAAAGTGAATTGATACTCATCCTTTATCATTTAATATCCGAACGAACCGTTTTAAACAATACATGTTAAGACATAACATTGCTAAAACACTTGAAAGAATTCACCATGATTTTATATTATGTTGGTTATTTAGTAGTTGTAATAAATATTATCTATGGAAGATAATTGCTTTGGTTACTTTAGTGTACTTCATATTACGAGACAAAAAAAGAGGAGGACAGTTGATAAACAATCGGTGTATGGTTTTAGATAATGTAACTCGGAAATCTATCTGTGTGGTGTAGGTGTGTGAGTAACTCTAAAACATATATTTTGCGTTAAAGGGAGGTTATTATTAATTACCCGAATCTGTGTAGTGTAGGTGTTACAGTAATTCTAAAACATATCTATTGCGTTAAAGGGATATTGACAGACACGAATCTGGTAATGTAGAGGAGAGGGTAACTCATAATTTTATGTTTTATGTTATACTCGGATCTTATTTATTTTTAAGAATAAAAAAGAGCTGAACCTCTTGGGGTGTGTTCAGCTCAACCTTAACGTCCAACCAACACATTGATCACATCCGCTCTCGCTGTATAGAACATCAAGATCAGGCTTATCAGCGGCATCCTTGGTGTTTTTGTTCAAACTCATTAGAAGAACTGTCGATTGCCCAGAATTATTGGTAAAAGTCAACCTGAGGACTCCTTTCAGAACAAAATTACAGGATATATTTGGCCATCACCACCACAGAACACACTACCTCAAAAAAACCCCAATGAGTAGAATACAGGAGATGGGCAATCTTGTCGCCTGCAATGTGGACTTTTTCCACGATTCTCTTGGATCATTCAGGAAAAAAACTATTCACACTTCAACCTCGTCTACTTCGACAATAAATCAATCCACTCTTTTCCTTCTAAATCTTCTCCGTCTTCTTTACCCTACCACACAAATAATTGGTTCCTCTGATCCCCTTTTCTAATTAACCTTCTCTATACACCTGTAATGCAACCACTGTATCAAGTTCATTATCTGCAGATATCTGCATGTTTTGTATTGATTATTGAATGTTCTATCTATTAATTTATACAATATTATATGTTTTAATCTGTTATATAATGTATCTATTGCACTCGTATGTTTATTGTTAGTTATTGTTATTATGTGTATTCACACAAATTGTAAATGACACTGTCGTTGGAAATGAAAATGAATAAATTAATTAAATAAATATTTAAGGTGAATGAATGAAAGTATTTATTATTCCATTAATTATTCTTCCAATAACACATAGCAAGTTTATTGTGACAATAATTCCCACATAGACATTTGTCTGTACGTGGAAATGAGTCTTTTCAGTCATTGTCACTGTTTACACATGTTTGTATCACTGGACACAATTTATCTAAGAAAAATAAATACACAAAACAATACTGTAATACATCGTATTCTACAATAATCATTAAAATTTATACTTGGATATTATTATAAAAATACCAAACTGTCAAAGAGAAGCACAGGTCATTGACAAACAAACGTAGAATAATAATTTTTTTTTAAATCAGGTTTTGTTGACTATAATAAATGTATGTATATGGGTATCTCATCAGTGCCTCAGCGGCCCCCCATCGGTTCGAAACAACCACTCACTCAGCCTGCGTCAGCACTGTCACCCTCCGCTTGCACTTCTCGTCTGGGAGATAGCCGTACTGTATATTGCGTCTTGTTGAGTAACTATGTTGATATGTTGAAAATAGTTGTATTTTATTTTTCTCCATGTAAAGGACTAGTGTTTTAATGACAAATTGTCTGATATTCAAAACACGAAAGTCTTCAAATAGTTGCATAGAGGAAATCTTATAGGTTTCCTTAAAACTGTTTTGATAATAGTTCTTTGCGTAAAGGCTAATGGCTCTTATAACGGATGGTCAACACATTACAAACTAACGTTAAGGAAGAAAGAAAAATTATAGTCAATGAAATACGGTGGGAAATATCCGTATGGTTGTTAGCTACCATTTGTTAATTTTAAAAAGCTGCGATGTATAATTTGGATAATGTTCCAAAAGTCATGATATTATTAATTGAAAAAAATTAAAGTGATCTCCAGTCGCAAAGACAAGTCCAATCCATCAAGCCATTTACTGATTCTGTTTATGCTGGCTAATCCTCCGTAAAAGAGCGCAGGGTGCACTCTGAAACTATGTGATCCATTGTTTGGATATATTCTCAGCAATCACATGACTGATCTAGTGGCAATCACCATTTATACAACGCCAGTTCGGAATCGATTCAACATTGTCTACTCCCTACGGTGGGAAGAAATAATGTAAAAAAAGTGTACTATATGTCGAAAAAGATAATAATTTAAGATTCTCAGTGTAAAATATGAACTGTAAGAAATAAAACCAGAACGTTTTGTATTAGTTTCATGTCATTGTGTAATTGTCCTAGAAGCTGTTACGTTTTCATTGAATGTGAAATTATTAGCTTTTCAGCGGAGTCATTTAATACGATTTAAAAAAATTATTTTTTATACATATAAACTAACTTTTTGAAACTTTAAGATTTTCAAGCAAGACAATGAAACCAACAAAGTTAATTAGTATTAATTTATTACTAAGTATGATCGAGCTAAAGTTGAGACCTTACATATCAAATGGAACATTTTATTAAAACATAAAACAGTTGTTTCATCATTTATTATTTTCCTGAGTACACACAAAGTAAGATGAAATTAACTATGTTAGTTTTACCAATATAAGTTAGACGTGTGTTCTGCAACAGTAAAGTTCCGCTAGGTTTAGGACCTGTTACTGACGACTATCACGATTTCGTTATTTTTAGGTATTTGCCGCACGTATTTGGTACGGTTTCAACGTTTTTTTAAAATAATTCTTATCACATAACCAAAACGTTCCAAACAAGGTTGCATGATTCCGAAACATTTCAATACGATAACGTGCCTTCAGCTATGACATTTTTAGTATCTTAGCCATTTTGTAGTGAACACTCTTATATCAAAGAGCGACAACCCAAATATACGATTCACGAGTGTTAACGGATCTTTTACAGATTTAGCATAGCTTTCAGGAACTGAATCTAAGAAACTAATTAATTTTTGAACACAACTAGTTAAAAAGCAAGACGTTCCCTCCCTGTCTAAGGTGGTCCTACCTCTAACTCCTCCTCGTCCACGACCTCCGCCAACACTTGCGGGTCCTCAGGAGGTGCCGCTGCGATTCCGAGGGGTTTTCCACTTTTCCCACTCTTCCCTTTCCGCGACAGTCGGGACGCCACCCCTTGCTTCATCTGCATGTAGTAACCCATGATCTCCGGCTCTCTGAAGGACAACTTCTTCCTGGGCCGTTCAGCGGTGTCCGCGCTGGGGCTCTGGTCCGCCCCGGGTCGACCTTTCAGCATCCCCCGACAGGCCGACACGCCCGTACACTCCGCACTGGTGGCGCCGTCGTGCTGGCCTCGCCGCTACTACGACTGACCGCACATCGCGCGTCGCTCCCCCCCTCCCCCGCCCCACTACACGGACGAGACATTTATTTACAGACGTCCCGTACTCGCGGCGTGTTTGTGTACAGCGGCACGACCGACTCTGGAGCTGCAGTATCGCAAAATTATCTATGCCACCACAATAGGTGTGTTGTGAACTTGATTAAATGTCTTTCTTTTTACAGTGCAATACTAAGATTGCAATTTAATATATACAAGTATGTTACATATGAGCCATTAGCCATACTAGAGTTAGGTACTACACTGTTAGTACTTACCTTAGACTGAAACTAGTTTCTTGAATTACAAATAACTTTCATTATTACTCACACACAAAAAAGGAACAATATACAAAGCTTAAAAGCCACTTCATATTTTCATGTTCCACTCCAACAGTTTAAGATTTAAACTGGCCTTAGTTTTCCTAGCCTTTCCTTCCTTAGTTTTCCTTCCTGGCCTTAGTACCACTGAGCCTGTATGGGTGGGCAGGTGGGTAAATATTTTGTTTAACTTCCCTTGTCAGTTCACTTGTGCCTGCAGGCCTGTGCTTGAGCTTCAGCGAATGAAAACCCGACCGTTAGCTCAGTTGGGGATTCGAACCTTGGACAATATCCTACACAGTCCGTAGCCTTGAAGTCTGAAGTCGTGAATATATAGAATCCAACCACTGTACTTGTATGAGTGGGTGTGTTGGTCAATGCCACTTTACGTTTATGTGATTACCGTACCACCCATCCATACACGTACGGTGGTGACACTCCTACTCACCCGGTACACATTCGGTGGTTATTACCAACCGTATGTTGGTTATAGGTGGGAGGTATTTTACATTATCTAAACTAGAGAATATGACATAGAAACAAAAAATGTTTGTTTCATTCCTCATTTCCTCTTATTTCATTCCTTCATCGGAGAAACTTTAAACTAGTATTTCATCTTACTCTGATAAAAATATATAACTGAAACGTACCGATGACTATGTTGAGGTCATATAGCTATATATTTATTAAACTCTTAATTTACTTATGACAATTGCATGTATTGATCGACCTCACTGCTCTGTGTCCAAAGGCCTTACAGTAGTTTGATTGTAACTTAGTTGTTAAGAGGACTGAAACTAATTTCACAAACATTTAACGATTTGTTACACATTTTCGGGGAAAATTATAGCTGAGTATGGTTTGTACTATAGACCTACTTTTAATAAAAATCGACAGATAATTTCACTTTTACATGATAAAAACTAGAAGGGTTGCTAAAAAACCGAATCACCAAACTGAGGTTTGAAGGTTTTCCTTAAAATGAACGAATAAAGCATTTACACGTTCTGTATTTTGGTTTTCATACACACTTCAGTGTCAGTGAGAGTAACTAAGCATACATTTTACTACGATGGAGATAGTAAGGGCCTTTTTACTACCTTCCCTGGTTATCTTTCACAACAGTTCACTGACGATTAATATTTACAAATTCAAACAAATTAATATTTTAGTTGTTTACAATTTTTTATAACTCTACCAAATTTATTGAAAAAAACATTCTTTGCCCTTTTATTCAACGAAATCGATACTATAAAATAATAAGCCTTAATTTATAGCGCGGATTCGGAGAACAATATCAACAAGCCTTAGGATCAAAGAGAACAATATCAACAAGCCTTAGGATCAAAGAGAACAATATCAACAAGCCTTAGGATCAAAGAGAACAATATCAACAAGCCTTAGGATCAAAGAGAACAATATCAACAAGCCTTAGGATCAAAGAGAACAATATCAACAAGCCTTAGGATCAAAGAGAACAATAAACGACATGACAGTATTTGACACAAGCCAAGAAGAATTTGTTCGACAACGATCGACTTTAAATATTATGTCGCATTCTGTTACCTTGCTGGGGATGTTACAGTGTCTTTGTAAAGGCGAGTTTACACGATAAAAAGTGTTTAGCTCTATTAATTGCTGATTTCCTTTATTCAAAAGTGGATGAAGCAATAATATTTTTCTTAAGAAGTCACTTTAATCATTATTACTAACCACAAACACGGAACACTGTTGTAAAACTACATGAATTCAGTAAGAACACTGTTGTAAAACTACATGAATTCAGTAAGAACACTGTTGTAAAACTACATGAATTCAGTAAGAACACTGTTGTAAAACTACATGAATTCAGTAAGAACACTGTTGTAAAACTACATGAATTCAGTAAGAACACTGTTGTAAAACTACATGAATTCAGTAAGAACACTGTTGTAAAACTACATGAATTCAGTAAGAACACTGTTGTAAAACTACATGAATTCAGTAAGAACACTGTTGTAAAACTACATGAATTCAGTAAGAACACTGTTGTAAAACTACATGAATTCAGTAAGAACACTGTTGTAAAACTACATGAATTCAGTAAGAACACTGTTGTAAAACTACATGAATTCAGTAAGAACACTGTTGTAAAACTACATGAATTCAGTAAGAACACTGTTGTAAAACTACATGAATTCAGTAAGAACACTGTTGTAAAACTACATGAATTCAGTAAGAACACTGTTGTAAAACTACATGAATTCAGTAAGAACACTGTTGTAAAACTACATGAATTCAGTAAGAACACTGTTGTAAAACTACATGAATTCAGTAAGAACACTGTTGTAAAACTACATGAATTCAGTAAGAACACTGCCGTTATTCTGCTGACACAATATTAGATGTGTAGAAAATTTTTGAATATATCACCTCAAAACAGAACGGGAAGTCAACTAATTTAAGTTTTTACACGCTCCAAATTACCGCTGCAGTTATCACAACAAAACAGTATTCATCTGTCAATTTTACTACCCGTCTTTGGACTTGTAAAAAGGCACGTTCTACAGTTGACACGCTACGTTCTAAGTGATTTACCGTTACCAAGCACACGTACAATAAAAACTAACGTGTACGTTACACAACGGCAACCGTTGTTCAACCATTACGACGGCAACAAACGTGATTCAGATACAGATATGTTGTGCAATCATTGCATCGTCAAGAACGAAGGCGCTGTTGGAATCTCAACAACGCAACTAAGCCATGCGGGCCTTGCCTAACCCACTTAACGAATCTCAACTGACTTTCGTGTTCGATACAACGCAAACACAGTTGCCGCTGTTGTAACAGCAATACTGAGATTAATGACTACTAACCATCAAGGTTTAAGGATGTTTTTTTAAAATTTTTGTGGACTGTGGAGTCAACTAAATAAATCATTTACATTCTTATTTACAAAAACAAAGTAATTTTCAATTTTTTGAGTTTAAAGAAAAATGGAATGAAAATAAGTTACATGTAATACGACACGTACTGACGAACGCACGTTTTAGTTTAATGCAAACGTTCAGTAATCGTGTTTTACTATTAGTTACAGGTCAAATCTTGTAGTGTACATATCGTAATTACTAATTATGATATGTACACTACATGACTTGTGCTGCCTCAAAGGAGATCAGCGCCTTCAAGATCACAGAGCCATGAAGTTCAGAGGACTTCTCGTGACTCGCAAACAATAGTTGGTGTTAGATCTCGCTGACTAGTATTTTCTTACTTAGCGAGGCCACAAAATGTGTAACGTACAACTACTCAAATAAATTATTATATTCTAGTTCATAAAATAGACAGTTTGATTAAAGTAACTATCAAAGAGAGTTTCGGTACATTTCGTAAAGATATTTATTTGCCTAAAGAATTTGGGTGATGTGTATATAATTATTTGTAAGTGATATATACTGTTTTAAATATATTTTTTTTAAACGTTTGGGTAGATCTCTTAATTACATTAAGTACATAGCCCTGCTTAATCTAATTGACTTTGTCAAATCAATTCCTTCAATAAAAACACCGGTTATTCAAAATGTCAACTTGTAATTTTGTTGTTGTGATGTGTTTGTCACCGTAATAAACAATTTTAACCCGTTACTTGTTAAGTTATCGCATGTATTTATAAGTTTAAACAACACTGTGAGAAACACTCTTGTACTACCGCATTTAGTTAGTGCAATTATTAACTTTATTGGGTCACCACAAACGCAGGTTTTCGTTTGGGGATCAGATCACAAGCCGCAGTTTGTTTGTGGAACTGCCACTACATAAATCCTGTAAATACTCGAGAACTCCCGAGAACAGATCAGTCGCTCTATTTGTTGACTGAGGTCCCTGAAATCTACCACATTTCGACGAAAACAGGCCCCTTTTTAATGGTTTCTGTTGAAAGGATGTATCGTTTTCTACCATCGGCGAACGTATGTTCACACTATTTTCGTTATTTTTTTCAAGGTTTATCTGCAATGTTACGTAATGTGTAGTTTTGAATTTGATGTCAGTACATACATAACTTATTAGGTTTAATATTAAATTATTAATAATAATATTAATTTAATATTACATAATAATTGAAAACCTAAAATCAATCAATTAGTTTTTAGTGTAGACTTTTAATCAATTTGTAATAGATATCTATTGTTACAGAAACCAAATATCATTGACAGTTCCACAAAAACTTTCACAAGAACTTGGCACAAAAATTTGTTATAGTCTCTAGATTAGTACTTAGAAAGTATTTAAAAATGTGTTCTCTTAAAGAGCCAAAATAAGGTCAATCAGAGCCTTTTTTACATTCGCTCATCTACACTCATCACACTCATTCGAAATGCATATTTGCCCATATCTTGACGATCGGCGTCTTATGAATAAATAAATAAATTACCATTTACCATACGAACTGGAGAGCTTAGGACGATGCGACTTGACAGCAGGCTAGGTTTGAACTACGTAAGCGTGCAGAAACAAGCCCTGCTATGATATTTCAGCTTCAAATAAATATATTATTTGTAAAAATACATTGTAATACTTTCCGGGTAATACCAGTCGAAAGTAATTGTACAAAAATCATTTATTGTCGTCAGTTATTGTTGGTATCAAATTACCGCTATTGTTCACTTAATTTACTCCATTTGTTCAATATTTTCTACTATTGTTGAGTACAATTAAATGGTTTATATGTATTTAAAGTAACCCTCATTACACTATTTTAACTTTTTTGTTTGAAGCATAAACATTATTTTCAATGGAATACACAAAAGTCGAAAATGTCCGGATACACGGTTCTTTGTGTTTATAAATTAAATATCTAATCATTAATAAATCTAAGCTAAAAAACCCCCCGGTTAACGAAGTCTCCTCAATAAACTTCCCTTCTCTTAATCCCCAACCGTTACCCCTTAGCTCAGCTCACCTACTCCCTATACATGTGAGGGTAGATTTCTTTTACTTATTATATTTTGGTTTCATCAGGACACTCCCTGTGGCTAGAGTTGATTAAGTTTAGTAATTTTACTCCTTTAATTTTTTATGTCTAAATGTGTATTTTTCGCATTTTCATGTGAAGGTGTATGTATACTTTGTTTACATAACCTTGATTTAATTTAAAAAGGCCCTTTACTTTAAAACCTGTTACATTTATTTCTATAAATTACTGATAAAAAAATCAATTAATCACGACGGTACCCACTATTAGAACATCTTTATCTTTGTGGCACTAATTTTTCCAATTATTTTTATGGTTTTTGTCTTACATATTTACGTTAGCAGCATGTACTTGTATGACAGCTCTGCATACGTTAACATGGATTTCAATTACTCTTTCATAAATTTAACTGTTATAAGAACAGTTAAGTAGCATAATCTTTTAACTAGTTTTTGTTCAAACAAAAGCAAAACTTAGTTTTTTACTTCCGAAAACTAGTCTTTAAAACTTAAAAAAATTAAGCACGTTACCACTAATTACGTTTTAGTACAAACCCGCCATTCTTTCGGAAATAGTTTCGGTGGACAATCTGTGACAATCGTGGAAGTCGCAAAATTAATGAGTAATGGGGAGAGGCCGGGTTTGTGTTGGCAATGTTTATAGCCCTTAACCCCAGGGACCGACACTTTATATCGCAGGGAACTGTCCGGGAATAGCCTCCGGGAACCTGCTGTGCGCCACGAGAGTGGGCACGGTTCAAGTTCAAAGTTAACTTATTTAAAAACAAGATAGTTAAAAAACATAGTACTGTACGAGCGTTAAGTAATAGTGTTTTCCACATATTTTAGTTTTGTTTAGAAGACAAGCACCTGAGGCTATTACAATAAGTGTATTTTGAATGGACTAAACTTATTCCAGGAATTTCTTCATTCTCAGAACTTTTATTATAAAACGGCATTGGGGCCTTCCGTAAACAACAAAAATTATAAAAAAAGAAAAACGCATTATATTAAATAAATTACACTTTATTTGAAAGTTACTAAACATCAGGTAATAACCCTCGTGGGTAAATATTGTCATCAGTGAACTCGTTTATAATTCTCGACTGTAAATATCGCTATTTTACCAAGCTATGGCATTAGAGTGAATTTTCAGCTTTAACAACCTTGTGCCTCAAAATCACATACGAATACGAGAACAAAACTGTGTTGTTATGAAAATGAATTTGAAATGCACAATTCCCCTTTACGAAACGAAAAAGCGCGTTCGTTCTATATTTTTCTAATAAAATGTGAAGTTATTACAAAATGCCTAATTATCCGTTAGGAATTGTAACGAATAATCTAATATCTAATATATATTATTTATATTGGATATTAGAAATATCGTCTACCCTACAAAACTTCAAATATATCTGTATCGCATATACATCAGGGACTGTGGATTGAAGAAACTCGTGATAATTGAACCATTGTTAGGCATTCTATAAGACAACGTCAAAATTAATTAACTATGTACAACAATGAGAATCGGTCCTTAAAGCTTGGGTGTCACGTTGCCACGATCAAAGGCCATCAGCCTGTTAGCTTATTCAATGTTCCACTGAAGCTTAGTTTCTTAAAAACTGGGAATACAATTATTGGCTGCGGACTATTAGTTGTTATAGACCTTCAATGCTTATTTAGAGTTATTTAGAGACAGTAAAATGATTTACTAACCCACCCGCCCACCCATACACGTACAGTAGTATTAACCCACCTACCCGACCATACACGTACAGTGATATTGAACCACCCGCCCGCCCATACACGTACAGTGATAGTGACCCACCTGCCCGCTCATACAGGTACAGTAGTATTAACCCACCTACCCGACCATACATGTACAGTGATATTGACCCACCCGCCCGCCCATACACGTACAGTGATAGTGACCCACCTGCCCGCCCATACACGTACAGTAGTATTAACCCACCTACCCGACCATACACGTACAGTGATATTGACCCGTGATAGTGACCCACCTGCCCACCCATACACGTACAGTGGTATTAACCCACCCACCCGACCATACACGTACAGTGATATTGACCCACCTGCCCGCCCATACACATACAGTGATATCAACCCACCCACCCACCCGCCCATACACGTACAGTGGTATTAACCCACCCACCCGACCATAAACGTACAGTGGTATTAAACCACCCACCCGACCATACACGTACAGTGATATTGACCCAACCACCCGCCCATACACGTACAGTGATATTGACCCACCCGTCCGCCCATACACGTACAGTGGTATTAACCCACCCACCCGACCACAGGCGTACAGTGGTGATATTGACCCACCCACCCGCCCATACACGAACAGTGGTATTAAGTTATTAACCCACCCACCCGATCATAAACGTACAGAGGTATTAAACCACCCACCCGACCATACACGTACAGTGATATTGACCCACCCGTCCGCCCATACACGTACAGTGATGACCCACCCGTCCGCCCATACACGTACAGTGGCATTGACAAAAATTATTGCCACAAAGATAAAGATGTTCTAATAGTGGGTACCGTCGGGATTAATTGAATTTTTTTTTATTTATTTTTTTATCAGTAATTTACAGAAATACATTTAACGGGTTTTAAAGTAAAGAGCCTTTTTAAATTAAATCAAGGTTATGTAAACAAAGTATACACCTTCATATGAAAATGCGAAAAATACACATTTAGACATAACAAAATTAAATGATATTTGGTTTCTGTAACTATAGTTAACAGAATTTAAATCTATTACAAATTGATTAAAAGTCTACACTAAAAACTAATTGATCTACACTAACTACTGTCGGCGAGTCACGAGAAGTCCTCTGAACTTCTTGCCTCTGTGGTATTGAAGGCGCTGATTTCCATTGAAACAGGACAAGTCATGTAGTGTACATAATTAGTATTTACGACAGTTACACTACATGACTTGTCCTGTTTCAATGGAAATCAGCGCCTTCAACATCGCAGAGGCATAAAGTTCAGAGGACTTCTCGCCGACTAAACAACCAGTACTTAACAGTGAAACAATATAGACAGGTTTTTACATTAAATATGTAAACTACATAGATACATAATGTTAGGACGTAAATACAGTAAGTTTATCGTTAAAAAAGATTAACCAATCCTTAATTTTTATTTTTTATTTTATTTTATCTATTGAGTTAATTTATGTTTAAATGAATAGAATCCTACTGGGGATATACGCTTAAATGTAGGAACTTGTCGCTCTGTACTGTAGTTGTCGCTGTCATATACTTTAGTACTAAGCTGATATTTTTCATAATCCAATTAACTTTTGTTACGTAGTCCACACAGTGGATATCAAAAACAGTTCTATTACTAATATCTTTTTACAACATAAATACAACAACCGTACATTAGTTTGAAATTCGATTAAAATTGTGTTCCAATTATATATATTGGCGTTTGAATATCATATATAGACAATTAATTATAAACTAGAATCTACATTTTCCGGTGACAACAGCGTCAAGGTACTATCTACAATTTTTACAAGATAACCAGACGTTTCGCCCATACTGTGATATGGCATACTCAGTGGATTCTCTGAGACTGAGATAGGCGAATGACCTTCCAGCTTTTAAAACAGGTGGTGTGGTGGGGACTGGTTTGGCAA
Organism: Stictocephala bisonia; assembly: GCA_035578905.1. Taxonomy (NCBI): domain Eukaryota; kingdom Metazoa; phylum Arthropoda; class Insecta; order Hemiptera; family Membracidae; genus Stictocephala; species Stictocephala bisonia. The sequence continues at coordinate 67,694 of JAQJVL010002500.1, forward strand.
GTATGCTGGAGAGGGGGGGCGGAGACATAACTCACGTGACCTACGGTCATTGGCCGAATAAAATCAACATGGCTGACCTTTCCATTTTATTTCAACTGACATAAAATGAGTTCCAATGTCTTTGGAAGCCATATAATATCATCCTTATTAAAAGTATTTCTTCTTTTATATATTTTTAAAGCTTCCCTTACGATTCTCGGGTAGTAATGTGAGATGTTGGCAAGGACTTTAGTTTTGTCAAATAAAATTCCAAGATTACTTTTTGTGCTATGTTGAGTAACTGCGGACTTATCCGTATCATCATTCTTAGTATGCCTTATATGTTCCTTAATCCTTGTGGAAATTAACCTCTTGGTTTCCCCTATGTAGACTGACCCGCAACTACAAGGTATTTCATATACTCCAGGCAAAGCTAATGGAATTTTATTTTTGTGTGGCTTCAGAAAATTTTTCAATTTATTCGGTGGATTGTAAATGGTGTTTATATTTTCTTTATTTAATATGCTGCCAATCTTTTCCATTGTTCCCTTTATGTAAGGTAGATATGCCTTTTTTAAGGTATCATTATCTTGTCTTGTATCTATTCTATTTTCTTGTTCTTTCCTCTTCAGCTGTTTTCCAATAGTATTATTGATTTCTCTAACTGAATATCCATTATGTTTCAATGTTGAATGTAATATTTGCCTTTCTTTCTCCCAACTATTTGGGTCCGAAATGTGAATAGCTCGATTAAGTAAAGTTTTTAAGACTGTATTCTTCTGTGCCGGATGATGATGGGAAGCAGCATTTAAATATCTATTGGTATGTGTAAATATTGTAGATAGTACCTTGACGCGGTTGTCACCGGAAAATGTATATTCTAGTTATGACACCGGCCGCTTAAGCCTACTACTAAGTTCTAAAATTAATTATAAAGTTGTGTTTCAACGCTCAGTTCGACTAACCTATAATAGGTCATTTATATTTCATGTTTATTTAATTAAGAACTACACTTTATCGGCATTCAATTAACCATACAAATCATTCCAGTCAGGAAATAGACATATAGTAGAAAGAAACATCCGTTAAGTTTTATCACTTAATGTAATAAATTATATCAAACCAAAGCCTTAAGTTTACGTCTTCCAACATCAATTCCAATAATTTAGTACATTTAAAGATTAAATAAATTAAAGGTAGTAAGGATTATATAATCATAATATAGTTAATTCGTTATATAAATTAATAAAGCAATCTATCACAACAAAAATACGCAGACTTATTTCGTAATTAATTAAACCACATTATAAGCTATTATTTTCGACCTGATTGGTGTTTATTTTGAAGTAACTCCTAAACCTCTATTAAGAAAACCATTTCTCCTGAGCCATATTTGTGGCTCTTTTATCTTTTCGTAACCGGCTGCATTGAATAATTTGGTAATATATAAAAGAACCCAAAGTAGACCCCTGGAGTATTCCACTCTTAGTTGAATCCAACTTAAAGACTCCATTAAACATATAAACAGCCGTCCGCGGTTTGTTGCTGAGCTAAAGAAGTATATTCTTTATCGGATGGGCTGAGCCGGGAGCGTGGGTGGTTGCTGGGTGGGATTTTTCTTGGACAGTATGAATGAGAGAATGTATTTTAATTTCATCATTATAGTAGATATATTATTTATAATAGTTTACAATCTTGTTAATATTTAATTTTTTACTTTAATCAACGTTTTTATTTATTATTTAAATTGGTCGGTAGCGTAGTTGGTTCAATCCCAGCTTCATGTGCTAAAGGTTCTCAGTTCGATCCCAATCAGAGTCAATACATTTTGAAAAGGATCAGCTGATAACCACCGGCTGTTCATTTGTCATTGGGCTATTAATTAATGACACTTTCTAAGGAATAGTCGGCCTTAGTTTGTAACAATGACTACATTCGCTCATCTACACTCATCACACTCATTCGAAATCCATATTCGCCCATATCTTGACGATCGGCGTCTTATGAATAAATATATAAAAAAAAAAAAAAAAATAATAAATAAATAAATATTATTATATTTTGTTTATTTATTTTAATTATTTCTTCAGTATTATTATTTCAATTTCTAACAGAAAAGTTAATGCTGTAGATTGGTTATATTATTATAGATTTATACATGCATATTTTAGTTTAACAATCTTACAAACCAAAAATGTTTTTTTTCTGTTTTTTTCTCATATTTTTGCTTTTTTTAAATGTAATTTTAAATTTTTTAGTTTGAGGTTAAATGTAAGAAAGGACCATGTAAGGTAATAATTTTCACCCTAATAAAAATCGTATTTTCATTCATCATTCATCTTATCAAACAGTGAACATTTCATTTTCAACAGTCCATTCATCGATAAATTCCGCCTGCGCTTCACACAAGAAGCTTAGCGGCCAACCAACTTGAACCACGCACTCTGAAATGAAATATCGTAATCTAATACAGTATAAAGCAATCCTAATGGAGCCCATCACAGAGCCCTGAGGTAGTCCGTGGCGGTTAGCCCACCTTCAGTACCGGTTCGTTTTCAACCACTGGTGACTCACGAAACACGAAGAAAGTAGTAATCTCCTACTTGGCGTACAGTGATCGACCATACGGAATGCGTTGTTAATATAAGTAAAATGTCGTCCAAGTGCTTTGCGGTAAGAACTTCTCCACATGTGGAGAAGAGCAACAGACAACACCGCAAACTGTTTCTAGGTGCACTTAAACTTGAGTTTGTTGTTTACGTACAGTTGATGAGAATTCGTACAACTGACTTATTTACAGACGACTTGTCGTTAATGCAACCTATTCATCAGTGTATTGCTATAAGTCATGCTTGGTGTAAAGTAAACGAGACCTACGTAAGCAATTGTAAATATCGTCACGACAAATTTTAAGAATTTTCTTTTTAGCCAAGAAAACTCATCATTCATTAAACATTATTGTAAAATAAAAATATGAATTTTACAACAAGGTCAACTTGTATTTATTTTCACTATTGAACAGAGTTTTTTTATACTTAGTATTAGGAAAAAAATTAAAATTAGATGTGACAAATAATTTACTGTACGCTCGTCCGTTTTAACACCGCTGCGTCAGTAGACCAGAACTTTACCTCATACAAAACCGCTCATAGGTTAAACTGAATAAAACTGTTACCATAATGTTTTACTGTTAACATTAATAAACACTTTAAACTCACTCTATTACCAATTTAAAAGACATCACATTCATACCAAAGACATCTTTTAAAGGTTTCATACCAAATGATCTCGCCGAGATGAGGTACATGACACTCTCCTGGTATTTGAAACCTTCTGAAGCGTGAAATTGGATTTATTATAATGCAGTCCAACTGTCAAGGCCCCATCTCTATATCCTCATAATTTTTATCTGTAACCTGATTTACCTCTTCAGTCACGTCACACCAGTTTGATGGTAGTGCAATATTCTTATTCTCAGGACGAAATATTCCTTGCACCAAACAGTTCCACTTACACCCGAAAGTCATGTTCACATTATAACCTCACGAACAGCGTTTCATCTTGAAAGTTGTAAACATTGTAAAAATAGAGGATAAAAGTATCTTATTAAATATAGCGAAAGTATTATTAGAGAATAGCTTTTTTATATACGGTATTACATTCTGGGGAGGTGCAAACAAATCAACCCTCGAACCAATAGTAAAAACTCAGAAATATTTCGTACGTATTATTCTTGGAAAAAATAAGCACCATCCTTCCTTCCCACTTTTCCAACAATTAAAAATATTACCGCTTAGGCATCTTTTTATTTACAAAATCCTGAAAGAATTTTATATAAGAAGTGGTAACAGAGAAAATTTTCAAAGCTACTACAACACTAGAGGGAATGCATTGAATAATGTCAGACAACCAAAGATTGTTAGAACTTGTTATAAAAACTGTTTCCTCTTTGTTGGACCGAAAGTATTTAATCAGTTACCAACTGATCTTAGGAAATTTAATGTAAGTGAATACTTTTCAAAAAGGATTAAACAATGGTTATTTACTTTTGACAATATTGAAACCCTTACAAATATTTTACAGTAGTTTTTTTTAAAAATTATTTCAGTTGTATGTTTTTGTTAGATTAATAAATGCTTGTTATTGTGATTATTTATAACTGATACTAAGATTTGTTCAGATTTAATTATATTACGTCATGTTGTTCAGTTAAATATTAAGTATATCAATCGCCACAGATACGCCGCTCGTGTGAGAATGAAATAAACATTGATTGAGCCTGAATCACTAGAAAGTGATGTAAAAGAGACATTTTTTATGTACTAACCATCTTTACTGGCAGCGATGGTTAGAAATTCCTGTATATATGTTAAATTGAAACTGTATCTGTAGTATGTTTTTGCAGGAAATAAATTATTCTTATTCTTATATGTTGTTAAAAATAATACAGATTCCTCGTCCATTTCTCAGTCGCCTCCTTTAATAAGTGAGTAAATTATATGAAGTAGATTTTAGAAAAAATTACGTTTTTTATATAGGCTATATTTTTTTCAAATTACAGAGTAAAAGAATAGTAAAATTATAAACAATGTAAATTAGTTTAACCTATGAGTAAAAAACTAATGACAATTTACTGAAACTTTATATCACTATTGCATAAAGAATATAAAACTTTCTGTGAAATATTTCATTTTATTATTGTTTGATTTTTAAATCAATTATTTGGTAAAGTACATTTTAAATATGATTTTACAAATTGAACAATCTATAAATTTGACAATAATAGAACCACTGACAGCGCAATTCAAGATTTACATAGAACCAAGATTTACATAGATGTTGCGCAACAAGTGCTGCGATCTACCGTCAAGTGTCCAACTAGGTAACGTAAACAAGAACCAACTGTTGCTGATGTTACGTAACAAGTATTGCGATCTACCGTTAAAGTGTCAAACTAGGTAACGTAAACAAGAACCAGCTGTTGAGCGAGCCAGTGGCCAAGCGGTCTAAGGCGTCAGGACTTTGAGCCTGGATTAGAGATAGCGCTGGTTCGAATCCGGCTTAGACTGGAAATATTTATCAGTAATATTCACCTTGTACTGTACCGGTTCGCTTCCTTACTCTGTCTGAATAAGTTCCTCGCATAAATTAATAGTCTTTGAGGAATGGGCAGAGTAAGGTTAAGGAGGAGATCAGCCTCTCCTTAAAAAAAAATTATAGTGGAATACGAACAACGGATTGGTTTGTAAACTAATATTACAAGTGTTATTACCTTAAGCTTAAAACAAGAACTTTAATGTTCTGAAGAGAATACTAGTGTTACCAAGTTTCTCTTATATCTCCTACAACCTGGATTTGACCGTGTCAGTCAGCTATATAATTAAAAAAATCATAACAATCATTAATTTTTAGCTAAACAATACTAAATAAAACACCCTTCTGTGGTGAATGTTCCAAATTGAAAAATAAATTATTACTAATATCAGCAACAGGATTAAATGGCAGCTAGGACCCTAATTAATAAAGACTTCTTTTTTCATTTAATCTACCTTTAAATGGAAGTTTGTAACTATGATGAGAACAAAACTTGTGTGGGTGAGTGAGTGTGCGGGACAATATTATAACTGTTGAACCACTTAAGATAGCCCACACACATTCCCATACTTATACAGTGGTATTGACCCACCAATACACAAGTGGCCCATCCGTACATGAGTAGGTGTGACGACTCGCCCACCCACCCGTATACGTACGGTGGTATTTGATAACTAGATACGAAAATGAACATAACTCATTCAATGCTGAAATCAATTCAAAAGACCACAAATGACAAAGAAAGGAAATATTGTACAATTGATTTTCAGTTTTAGAAAATTTTCCCTTTTACCAATCATAAAAAATTTTTTTAATATGTTATATAAGGGGCTATTGTGTATGTAAAAGGTGAAATAGCTGCTGCGAATTGAACTTGTGCCAAAAGTGGCAATCTGCCAGCGTCTCGAGCGTCTTTGTTACACTATAATGTTGGCGTTACAGCCCCTTGCTTGTTATAACATGAAACCTCATTTTACGTGGGACTTCAAACAAACGTTTTGAAACAAAAACACATCAACACTGTTTGAAGTGATGCGTATAGCCACAACCCAACAATTTTCACCCCGTTATTGCCAAGGAAACCGTTGTTTTCATTGAACTTGTTGTCTATTTTCCAAAGTCTCCTTCTTTCCAAAAGTGTATCACTGCGTAACGTTGTATTGAACCACCCCCCCCCTCACCATACACGTACAGTGCTATTGATTTACACTTTAAGTGTATGAACATTCCTCTTATTTCAGGGATTGTCTAAGCGTTTATTTCTTTGCCTAAATAATAGAAAAACAATTAGAAAAATAATGATTGGTTTAAAATAAGAGTTTGTTTAATCAAATTTATTTTTTAAAGGAGCTACAAATATCAATACAAGTTAGCATAAACAATGTTTGTAATTTGTCTGAAAAAAACAAATATTTCAATATACGTATAAAAACGAAACATTGAAAAATAAATCTTATTGATCTAGACTCCAAAGGATCATGTTTTTCTTTTTTTTTCTAGCACCACATCCAGTTTTGAATGGACTTTTTAAAGGTTTTTTCTTTATTGACGTTCTAAGAATTCCGAGGAAATGGAAAAATTAACATTTTACTAAACGAAATACAACGTTCGTTATTTTATTCAGCGGTTGCACGAATTGATCCTATCATAACACTTTAACTTCCATAAATAGACAAAATATAAAGGTGAAGCTTCGAAAATTTAACATCCAGCTAATTTTCTTTATTAATCATAAGTTTTCTATAATTTCATAGTGTCCAAGATCGCAATAAAAAAATTCATGCCCAACATAAGGTTCCTTATGTAATATTCGGACTATAAAAAAATATGTTTATTATATTATTTATCATTAAATCAAAAAAGTTAATAAATATTTCACGTAATTACACTGCTGAATTTGAAAACAAATGTGCGTTGGGAACACTTTATGATTCTCATCTTAAACCACACTCTACAATTTATATGTATTTCTTCCATTCGGGCTCCACGAAAATCCTAAATAATTATTTTAGTTTTATTATTCTCTCTATACCCGACATTTTTAAAAGACAATATCAAATTAAAAGAAGTAACAGTAAATGTAGTAGATGTGTGCTGAGAGATTTATTTTGTAAAACCACGTTTTTTTTACTTCTTTGGGTACATATCTGCATTTGGTCTATAGATTAAAAACAATATACACAGTTGAAACAAATTTATAAGAACACTAATATATATATATAAACCACAGACCTGATCCGTTTTCAAAAGGCCGTGTCACGTTTACACGTCAGAGCCTTCGAGAGGAACAAAGCAAAGGCTTATCACTACTGTTTACAACAATGTTAAAAACATGTTATGGCAAGTATAATAAAATAACATATTTAAAAAAATGAACATAGACTCACAATAAGCTAATGTTTCACGCCGTACTTTGTTAGTTATTCTATTAAACTTGTTACATGCTCACGTTACTCTGATGTAAGTTACTTTTGTTACATTATTAGTGAAAAGACAACTCTTAGCAATGCACGTAAATTAATTCAAACTAAAACCTATAAGAATAGATATTTTAACGATTGACGATGATCTATCTTTATGAAATCGAAATCGATTATATTTTCAAATAATACTTGCTAAATGTTGTCTTTTTACTAGTAATACAAAAGCGATCAAGTAATCAATGGCTAAAACTGTTCAACACGAAGTATAACTATTTTCAATATTTAACAACATTTTAAAGTTTATTTAATTCTCCTTGGAAAAGAAGATTGTGAAAATTAATTATAAAAGGATTATGAATTAAATTATAAGGTAATAGTATATTTCATAACAAGAGTGGAAAGTGGGGTTTTGCATGTTCGAGACCATATGTTTGAAGTGCGAGACTTTTCGAGCACTTCAAATGGTCGAGAACATACAAAACACTTTCACTCGAGTTTTGAACGATACTTTTCACTACACTACGGAATAAAAACAGGTGTTGTTGACTGTGGAAAATTTTCGGTTGTAAACAATGTTACTTTCGGTAGTAAACAATAGACAGCTGTTGAAAATATGATGTTTCGCAGGTTGTAAACATATAACGAAAACAGCTAAACTCATAGTAGTATAGTGAAAATCTTTATACAACTCACTGTTTCAACTTCGATTTCTTTATCTTAGAGAGGAATCATATTGGAAATGATGTGTTCTACATAAAACCAGTAATGTAAACGTCACACAACACAAATATATTACAATACACGTACACAATGCACAAATATGATGTTGATGATACTTTTGTGAACCCCTCTGCTCTGAGGAAGGTGAGCGTGGTTCACCGAAATCGATCACCATAATATTTGTGCATTTTGTACTGGTATTGTAATATATTTGTCCTTATATTGTATTAGATTTGTATTGTGTGACGTTTACTTGTACTGTATATGTACCATCACGTATTATGCTAGTTAAAAAACTATTTACATAAAAACGTTATCCTGGACCAGATCAACAGTTCCAGCCCAGTGGGTGCTAATCAGTCGTAAAATAGATAAAGTGGTTCAAGCGATCTGGTGTAACGATATATCAAGCCGTTTTACAATAGAAATGTGCACCAAACACTACAAGCTCAGTAACGGTAACACACTAGACTGTAGTACTTTGGTCGAGGGGGTGAAGGGTGAAATACAGCTCTGCTGTCACCAAGTACTGGATACACCACTTTATAAAGTGGTTCGAGTGATCTGGTGTAACGATATATCAAGCCAGTTCATAATAGAAATGGCAACAAAACACTACAAGCTCAGTAACGGTAACACACTAGACCGTAGTACTTTGGTCGAGGGTGAACGATGAAATACAGCTCTGCTGTCACCAAGTACTGAATACACCACTTTATAAAGTGGTTCGAGAGATCTGGTGTAACGATATTTCAAGCCAGTTCACAATAGAAATGTCAACCAAACACTACAAGCTCAGTAACGGTAACACACTAGACTGTAGTAATTTGGTCGAGGGGGTGAAGAGTGAAATACAGCTCTGCTGTCACCAAGTACTGGATACACCACTTTATAAAGTGGTTCGAGAGATCTGGTGTAACGATATTTCAAGCCAGTTCACAATAGAAATGTCAACCAAACACTACAAGCTCAGTAACGGTAACACACTAGACCGTAGTACTTTGGTCGAGGGTGAACGATGAAATACAGCTCTGCTGTCACCAAGTACTGGATACACCACTTTATAAAGTGGTTCGAGAGATCTGGTGAAACGATATATCAAGCCAGTTCATAATAGAAATGTCCACCAAACACTCTACCTTAGTCATTTCCATTTTTATTTTTCGTTTTAAAACGTTGACCTCCACTCGTATAATCCATTATTATTTACCTTTGGTTATTAACATTTTAAAACCTTGATAATTATACATTTTATTCAGCTATTGTCCTAGACGTCTGCCTTGAAATATGGTTATCGATTACATTTGAAGTAATTTAGCCAAACTTAAAATTGTAAGAGGAAAAACACATGATACATACACTTTGTTCACGTTTAACTAGATACTTGGCCTTGTATAAATTACACTTAAATACAAACTGAAGAGTATAGTAAGACATACAGATTTATAACAAAAGAATAAAGAATATGCCAAACGTATATATATGGGCGTCAATGTAGTAGACACTAAATTACATATAGCCAACTGGCGGCACTCAGTTTGAAATGAATCAAAGGTACATGATGAAGCAAATATGTTTTACACAATATAATCGGTATAAGGAGAACACTAAAGCAGGAAGAGGATATTGGAAAAGTGAGATTAGTAAGGAACGGAGAATTGGAACATGAAGTTACAAGCCCCCGTGGAGACTAAGGCGGACTTTCGTGAAGGTGGTGGTTGAGGATGATTGGCGAAAGGAAATGGAGCAGAATTCACATGCCCCTATTTGATAACAATAACTTAGGGGTGGATAAGGAGGGGGTCTGAGTATAGCTCCTGTAGATAGTTTATCAACCCTTGTATGATATTCAGTTGTTAGTTTCAGTTCGAAGGTTAGTAAATGTGCCACAAGGTGTTTAACGTTTAGGTATACTAATTTAATATGGGAGAACCTTCATTGGAAGACCAGTAGTGAGATTGTGGAAAAGGACCCATACCTATAGCTGGACTCTTTGGCGGTAATCGTATTGTTCTGTTACAGGAAATTAAAAAAAATATATAACGTTAACTATTTAGTCTTTAAAAGCTAAAAAATAGAACAACACGTAGAGCACTGCCAACAATTGAAAATAAGCTATTGTTTAAAATCAGTAAAGCCACGATAAAAACTAAGTACATCAATACAAAGTATTAATCAATTTTGTAAAGAAATGGTCATTCATAGAAAAACACAAAATTAGTTCCATAAAGAAAAAATAAATTACTAGAACTCGACTTCAATCACTTGCAACATAAATAAATATTGCATATTAAGAGGCTTAAGCAAAAGAAAAGGGGGAAATAACAAATGCTACCATACGGTAGCACTAACACTACCTAATTGCAGTTGGAAAGACAAAGTACGAAAAACTAACAGAGGTCATAGTTCAAACAACGAGATGTTAGTCACGTGGAAAGTCCTTTCTCTGAACTATTCTTAAAACGTCTCATTGATTAAGCCTACAATATGGCTTAAAAATGCATACCTCTATTTAATTATTTTTAATTGTTTTAAATTGTATTATATACAAAATTAAGAAATGTATAAACTAAAATACATATCCCGATTAATCATTGAAACCCCCAGTTTGTTCAGTACCGGTTGGCACTTCAGGAATATAAATTTAAAACTCATTAAAGCTGTTCTACAAAGTGTGTACAGGGATACGAAATGGCATCGATCTCACTGCTCAGACCAATTTTACTTGACAAGATTACAGACAGAATCTGTATTAGTTTAATACGGCAGAGCATCTTCAGCTGGGGATGGAACAGGGTGGGGTGGGATCAAAAGTTGATTAAATGAAAGGCAACACACGTGGTTTTGCAAGATGCGATCTAAATACAGACTGCGTCCAATAACTGGGCTACCTCCGACACAGCACACACCAGCTCTCAGTGACTGGGGACGATCAATATAAGTGCAGTAAAAATCGTTGTAATTTTTACTATATAATCGTTGTAATAATTTAGAATGAAAAAACACATAGAAAAAGAGAAACAAAAGGTCGCTTTACAATTGCAGCAGCCATAAATATTTTATGAATTTTTAGTAAATATCTACTTCGTTTATCTTTCAGTTTGTCACAAGGGAAGAAACTGACAAGGGTGCTCACCCTTTCCTATAGACAAATTTATTCCCATCTCGGATACTTTTCTTTCTGTGAAAAAACAAATAAAGAAAAAGGGAAGCGAGCTTTAAATAAATAACAATAACTAATGTAACTAATAACGGATGACTAATAGTTACTGTACATGATTAATAAAATTATAAGTGGTGTCTACGGGAAATTTGTGCCTTAGTAAATAGGATCGGGATACCCTCTTCAGAAAACTATATTTACTAATTTCTTAAACTTATAATAATGTACATAGGTTTTTATCATATTTAAGTTATTATTAGTTATGATAAAACTAATACTAATATATTATTAGTAATAATAATTTAATATCATTTAACATTTCCCTTGACAATAGCTGAGATTTCCCTCCAGGAGTAGTAATCTCTAATATGGCAATACGACATCGTCAATATTAGAGCTTGGCAATATTGAGGCAATCAAAACTTCTAGACTGAGGAACCAGATGCGAGAATTCAATATCAGCGATATAAATATTGCACGATTTTATGTTTGTTTATATAACCCAGGATGACATTGTTTTTGTTCTTTAGAGTGAATTTTAGTTTTTACAATATGTCATCTTTTAATAAAACCCTGTGATCTTTAAAATGAGATATTTATACATGAAAATATTTATACAACATTAATATTTAACTATAAACAATATTAATTTTAACCTATAAATAATTAAACTACACTTTCGTTTCCTGTAATAACAAAGGCCTATTATTTATACATTGAGTGTATTCATTCTGAATTGAAACACTATTTATAAAAATTACACCTTTATATTCAATAAATTGATCGATTTAAAACAAAATCATATACCGTTTATCAGTTTTAAAAGTAAACTTTGGTATTGGTTTTAAAAATTAACTCCGAGAAGCTATTTCGTCGCCGATAGATACATTGTTTATTCTTCCCTCAGCTCTCACACAGAGAATTAATAAACAGAGGTTGCATCCAATATTGCGCTAAATGTGTATCGAGAAGTTCTTTTTCCAGTATATCATACGATGGGTGGACCAGCACCTTGTCAGCTCCTCCCTAAATCCACAAGGCAACACGTAGTAATTATTTCAGATGTATAAAGATGTACGTATCTCTATATACCGGCACTTTGTCGTTCGCTGCGGCCATAAGAGAGCGACCTCTGTATCTTTTTCTCGTAGATCTTAAGAGTCTGCAAAGGTGAACAGTTTTGGAAAAGTATAGGTTTTATTCGCTTGAGTGCAGTGTTAAATGTGGTAAAGAACTGTGACTTTTAGTTTCTTAGTTAATAATTTTTTATGAAAATACGAAAGAACAGTCAAACATTTAAAAAGTGGATTCCCTAGTAAATTTAACTTACTTGTAAACGATGTAAAAATGTCACTTTTCTGACAAATCGTTAAGTCAGAGTACTGTTCCACGTTTAAAATTGCTCTTGTAGGAGTAAATCTAAAATGGTGATTCCCTCTGAAGACTATTAATGAGATTGTTGGCTGATTACATAATACATAACAACTGATTAAATTGTGATCAAATAAACAAACAACTTATCACTTATGGCAAAGCTGAACTTTCAACTAGATTTGTCAACGAGTTGTAAACGAGTTACAAAATTGTACTCCTTGTGCAAAGTTTTCACATAAATCATGCCGTTATCGGGCTTGGGAGGCTGAGCGGTCAGCTCCAACTTTACCAATCTCTTCATTTACCAACCAACGGTTTATGATTTACGTTCCAACTAGAATTAATTGCTTCCAACATCCCCGCCATAACCTCCCGCCCTTTCCTACCCCTTGTCCCTTTATTACTGGAATCAGTGTAAACTTTACAACAGGTTAAAACTTACTTCAATTACTTTCACTTTCAGCGAATTTTCTCTTTTAAATAAGAATTCTTTGTTCCCATGCAAAAAAACACTCTTCCTATTGTAAAGAAATATACAACTTTATTTACCAATGTTAATTTGCACGTTCCTATATCAGTTGGCAATCAGTTCAGAATTAATAATTCTTTAAGGTAAAAACATATTTTCATTAATTTCTTCATTACTCTAGGTGAATAACCCAAGCCTGACAGACGACATTTTAGCGGAGCACAACCTGAGAGAACAGCTTTTATACTACAGCTGAATAATATTTGTCATTGTATACAGTGGGACGTGTATGGGTGGGGGGGTGGGTAACTGTTGACACGTAATTAAAAGAAAGTCTAATAGTAGTTGTCCTTGGTATAACACAAACTGACGTTTAATTTAAGACTAAGACGTTTTAGTTAGAAATTTGATCAGAGGATGACAGAAAAAAAAGAACCGGAACAAACTGGTTTAGTAAATAAAGAGAGCTTATTGTGGAAGAAAGAAAGAAAGTTTAGATCTAAAGAATGTCCAAATAATCCCCACAGCGTTGATCGCCCTCATTAGAAAATAGTTTCTACTGTCATGGGTTTGGGAACAACTAACTGATAATCTATAAGCTCTCCCGACTGAGACAAGAAGGCCATCGTTACTTTGTGCAAGTGCGAACTGCGAGTTGGCAACAAGAAGGTTTAAACTAAGTAAGAGACAGTTGAAACAAAGTTTGATACCCAAGAGCGGTTTGGGAACAACTAACCTATAATCAACAAGCTCTCCCGACTGAGACAAGAAGGCCATCGTTACTTTGTGCAAGTGCGAACTGCGAGTTGGCAACAAGAAGGTTTCAACTAAGTAAGAGACAGTTGAAACAAAGTTTGATACCCAAGAGCGGTTTGGGAACAACTAACCTATAATCAACAAGCTCTCTCGACTGAGACCTGAAGGCCATCGTTACTTTGTGCAAGTGCGAACTGCGAGTTGGCAACAAGAAGGTTTCATCTAAGTAAGAGACAGTTCATAGAAAGTTTAATACCCAGGAGCGGTTTGGGAACAACTAACCGATAGTCTACAAGCTCTCTCGACTGAGACCTGAAGGCCATCGTTACTTTGTGCAAGTGCGAACTGCGAGTTGGCAACAAGAAGGTTTCAACTAAGTAAGAGACAGTTGAAACAAAGTTTGATACCCAAGAGCGGTTTGGGAACAACTAACCTATAATCAACAAGCTCTCTCGACTGAGACCTGAAGGCCATCGTTACTTTGTGCAAGTGAGAACTGCGAGTTGACAACAAGAAGGTTTCAACTAAGTAAGAGACAGTTGAAACAAAGTTTGATACCCAAGAGCGGTTTGGGAACAACTAACCTATAATCAACAAGCTCTCTCGACTGAGACCTGAAGGCCATCGTTACTTTGTGCAAGTGCGAACTGCGAGTTGGCAACAAGAAGGTTTCAACTAAGTAAGAGACAGTTGAAACAAAGTTTGATACCCAGGAGCGGTGTGGGTACAACTAACCTATAATCAACAAGCTCTCTCGACTGAGACCTGAAGGCCATCGTTACTTTGTGCAAGTGCGAACTGCGAGTTGGCAACAAGAAGGTTTCAACTAAGTAAGAGACAGTTGAAACAAAGTTTGATACCCAAGAGCGGTTTGGGAACAACTAACCTATAATCAACAAGCTCTCTCGACTGAGACCTGAAGGCCATCGTTACTTTGTGCAAGTGAGAACTGCGAGTTGGCAACAAGAAGGTTTCAACTAAGTAAGAGACAATTTATACAAAGTTTGATACCCAAGAGCGGTTTGGGAACAACTAACCTATAATCAACAAGCTCTCTCGACTGAGACCTGAAGGCCATCGTTACTTTGTGCAAGTGAGAACTGCGAGTTGACAACAAGAAGGTTTCAACTAAGTAAGAGACAGTTGAAACAAAGTTTGATACCCAAGAGCGGTTTGGGAACAACTAACCTATAATCAACAAGCTCTCTCGACTGAGACCTGAAGGCCATCGTTACTTTGTGCAAGTGCGAACTGCGAGTTGGCAACAAGAAGGTTTCAACTAAGTAAGAGACAGTTGAAACAAAGTTTGATACCCAGGAGCGGTGTGGGTACAACTAACCTATAATCAACAAGCTCTCTCGACTGAGACCTGAAGGCCATCGTTACTTTGTGCAAGTGCGAACTGCGAGTTGGCAACAAGAAGGTTTCAACTAAGTAAGAGACAGTTGAAACAAAGTTTGATACCCAAGAGCGGTGTGGGTACAACTAACTGATAATCTACAAGCTCTCCCGACTGAGACCTGAAGGCCATCGTTACTTTGTGCAAGTGCGAACTGCGAGTTGGCAACAAGAAGGTTTCAACTAAGTAAGAGACAATTTATACAAAGTTTGATACCCAAGAGCGGTGTGGGTACAACTAACCTATAATCAACAAGCTCTCTCGACTGAGACCTGAAGGCCATCGTTACTTTGTGCAAGTGCGAACTGCGAGTTGGCAACAAGAAGGTTTCAACTAAGTAAGAGACAGTTGAAACAAAGTTTGATACCCAAGAGCGGTTTGGGAACAACTAACCTATAATCAACAAGCTCTCTCGACTGAGACCTGAAGGCCATCGTTACTTTGTGCAAGTGAGAACTGCGAGTTGACAACAAGAAGGTTTCAACTAAGTAAGAAACAGTTGAAACAAAGTTTGATACCCAAGAGCGGTTTGGGAACAACTAACCTATAATCAACAAGCTCTCTCGACTGAGACCTGAAGGCCATCGTTACTTTGTGCAAGTGCGAACTGCGAGTTGGCAACAAGAAGGTTTCATCTAAGTAAGAGACAGTTCATAGAAAGTTTAATACCCAGGAGCGGTTTGGGAACAACTAACCGATAGTCTACAAGCTCTCTCGACTGAGTCATGGAGTCCATCGTTACTTTGTGCAAGTTTAAGCCTGGTCATTTAGAACAGCCTCTTAAATGGCCTACAGTTTACTGTTTAGATTTTTTAATGCAATTTATTTGTTTTATATAAAGAATTACAATAATTGTTGTGTTAAAAATAGGTTGAAAAACAATGCAATTTCAAGGTGTGTCAAAATACAGTACGAATTGCATATTAACAAGAAGAGATTGTTACCCAGTGTTAACTTAATATGATGCCAAACTGAATACATAGCAAGCCTTGTCTTTATACATTTAGTTAACTTTTAATCTTATAAAATTAATAAGTTGAAGATATTATTTTATAACACATAATGTGATAGTTTTTCCCACTAATGTTTTAAAAGATGGAGGGTGACTAAAAAAGTTAAATTTGAAAAACTGCCCTTTTGTATGCAGCTATACACTCTACGATTAAAATACTTCCAATATTGAAAATCACTAAATTTGTCACGCCAACCTCTTAAGTTGGTCAACCTGAATCAGCTGTGTTTTTAAAACTGTAAATATGAAATCCCAATAATCGAATTAAAAGGACCATAACGGTCAGGTATTATTCAAAGTATCCTCTGTATGAACTGTGTCTAAGGACTGTTTACAACATGTAAAAATGTTACAACTATTTCCCGCCATGCTAAGAGGGGGATGCATCCTCAGCGGTCAGATCCTTAATATCAGTCTAATCTATAAACTTTGAGGATTCTTAATTTTAGATCATGGGAATAATGTTTGGAACCTTCATAAATATTGTAACAGACCTTTGACGCAATTCGTAACGGATGACGTAGTGAACATGCCCTGATGACCAATCACATAACTATAACACACACGTCATGTAATAACGGATGACGTAGTGAACATGACCTGATGACCAATCACATAACTATAACACACACGTCATGTAATAACGGATGACGTAGTGAACATGCCCTGATGACCAATCACATAACTATAACACACACGTCATGTAATAACGGATGACGTAGTGAACATGACCTGATGACCAATCACATAACTATAACACACACGTCATGTAATAACGGATGACGTAGTGAACATGCCCTGATGACCAATCACATAACTATAACACACACGTCATGTAATAACGGATGACGTAGTGAACATGACCTGATGACCAATCACATAACTATAACACACACGTCATGTAATAACGGATGACGTAGTGAACATGACCTGATGACCAATCACATAACTATAACACACACGTCATGTAATAACGGATGACGTAGTGAACATGCCCTGATGACCAATCACATAACTATAACACACACGTCATGTAATAACGGATGACGTAGTGAACATGACCTGATGACCAATCACATAACTATAACACACACGTCATGTAATAACGGATGACGTAGTGAACATGACCTGATGACCAATCACATAACTATAACACACACGTCATGTAATAACGGATGACGTAGTGAACATGACCTGATGACCAATCACATAACTATAACACACACGTCATGTAATAACGGATGACGTAGTGAACATGCCCTGATGACCAATCACATAACTATAACACACACGTCATGTAATAACGGATGACGTAGTGAACATGACCTGATGACCAATCACATAACTATAACACACACGTCATGTAATAACGGATGACGTAGTGAACATGACCTGATGACCAATCACATAACTATAACACACACGTCATGTAATAACGGATGACGTAGTGAACATGCCCTGATGACCAATCACATAACTATAACACACACGTCATGTAATAACGGATGACGTAGTGAACATGACCTGATGACCAATCACATAACTATAACACACACGTCATGTAATAACGGATGACGTAGTGAACATGACCTGATGACCAATCACATAACTATAACACACACGTCATGTAATAACGGATGACGTAGTGAACATGCCCTGATGACCAATCACATAACTATAACACACACGTCATGTAATAACGGATGACGTAGTGAACATGACCTGATGACCAATCACATAACTATAACACACACGTCATGTAATAACGGATGACGTAGTGAACATGACCTGATGACCAATCACATAACTATAACACACACGTCATGTAATAACGGATGACGTAGTGAACATGACCTGATGACCAATCACATAACTATAACACACACGTCATGTAATAACGGATGACGTAGTGAACATGACCTGATGACCAATCACATAACTATAACACACACGTCATGTAATAACGGATGACGTAGTGAACATGCCCTGATGACCAATCACATAACTATAACACACACGTCATGTAATAACGGATGACGTAGTGAACATGCCCTGATGACCAATCACATAACTATAACACACACGTCATGTAATAACGGATGACGTAGTGAACATGACCTGATGACCAATCACATAACTATAACACACACGTCATGTAATAACGGATGACGTAGTGAACATGACCTGATGACCAATCACATAACTATAACACACACGTCATGTAATAACGGATGACGTAGTGAACATGACCTGATGACCAATCACATAACTATAACACACACGTCATGTAATAACGGATGACGTAGTGAACATGACCTGATGACCAATCACATAACTATAACACACACGTCATGTAATAACGGATGACGTAGTGAACATGACCTGATGACCAATCACATAACTATAACACACACGTCATGTAATAACGGATGACGTAGTGAACATGACCTGATGACCAATCACATAACTATAACACACACGTCATGTAATAACGGATGACGTAGTGAACATGCCCTGATGACCAATCACATAACTATAACACACACGTCATGTAATAACGGATGACGTAGTGAACATGCCCTGATGACCAATCACATAACTATAACACACACGTCATGTAATAACGGATGACGTAGTGAACATGACCTGATGACCAATCACATAACTATAACACACACGTCATGTAATAACGGATGACGTAGTGAACATGCCCTGATGACCAATCACATAACTATAACACACACGTCATGTAATAACGGATGACGTAGTGAACATGACCTGATGACCAATCACATAACTATAACACACACGTCATGTAATAACGGATGACGTAGTGAACATGACCTGATGACCAATCACATAACTATAACACACACGTCATGTAATAACGGATGACGTAGTGAACATGCCCTGATGACCAATCACATAACTATAACACACACGTCATGTAATAACGGATGACGTAGTGAACATGCCCTGATGACCAATCACATAACTATAACACACACGTCATGTAATAACGGATGACGTAGTGAACATGCCCTGATGACCAATCACATAACTATAACACACACGTCATGTAATAACGGATGACGTAGTGAACATGACCTGATGACCAATCACATAACTATAACACACACGTCATGTAATAACGGATGACGTAGTGAACATGACCTGATGACCAATCACATAACTATAACACACACGTCATGTAATAACGATCTAAGATGATCGGATACGTTGTCTTAAGGTGTCTTTAAAAAAAGACACATCAAGGACTCTACTGGTCCTGCCGCAGCCTCCAGAAATGTTGACTAGCATCTATAATGAGTCTGAAAACACTTATGTTTACCGGTGTGTAAGAAAATTTGCTGTTTTTTTGACATTGCCAAAGAAAAAAAAAGAATAACTTGTTAATTAGTCCATCAATTGAATTAACTGGGTAAACTATTCAGTGAATAAATTATAAATGTTTTTATGTTGATTGAATTTAATATGTTGTATTTGACATTGGTAATAGGTATATTTTTCTACCCTCATATAATGCGATGTACGGTTTAGCCCATAAAATATTTGCGTCACTGTCGCATTGCTTTAATTTCAGTTTTACAATATTTTCTTAAAATTGTATTTAACAATACATTTCTTGTTTAAAAAGGGGTAAAATTATTATGTTAAGTTAAAATAACCTTGTTCTATTTTTTCAGGAAAAAATGAAAAAAGGAGCTAATGAAACCGGTAGTGATTTACTCAAATGGAGGAGAGGAACTTTTCTCAAGATATTGGCTTCCCAGAACACGGCAGGGCGGAAATTTAATGGTTTTATTTAGCGTGCCTTCATTGTATGCAGTAGTTTAAGCACAACTTTGCAAAAGCAGAATAAAAGTTTTTAAGCATCAGCTATTAAAATATAATATTTCAGAATTAGTGAAACTAATCAATTTGATTTATTGTGGATCATTTTTTTTAAAACTGTGTCTCAGATTTTAAATAATTAATATGAAAAATTAGAACTTAACTAGATTTTTGAATACATTTATTTTGCCACTGTTAAAGATAAAAATATATAAATGAACTCTTTACGCAGGTTTCAACAGCCACAAACTACTTCACATTAATCAACAATTTTCTATCTACAAAACAAAAATTGTCAGAAACTCAGGTCTCGATTATTTAATCCAAAATGTGACTAACTGATCTAAGGGAGGCCCTTTCAGTACTACAACAAGTGTATAAGTGGGTCAATAAATGTATGTTGATAGCTTGACGTATTTTGTTTTTATATTTTTTATTTTAATGTTTGTGATATAAAAGTTTCATATTACAAGTTTCAATTTATGGGCATATTCTGCTATGAAATCTTTCTCAAAAGAAATGGATTTGCTATGAAGACATCTTTCTGTTCAAAGAAACATCTGAGATCCATCCAATATACACGAAATTGAAGACTTTTGAGATCGATTACAAAATTTAGTGTTTAATGGCAGTTTACATTAGAAAATTTAGAGTACAATTTAGTGTACCATGGACTGTTTTATCGCAGTTTTTATTTAATAGTGTAATTTAACTACGATCATCTTTTATAAAAGTATTGACAATTATAGCAAATATTAAACAAATAAACAGAGAATGTAATAAAGGGAAACTAAAAGAAAAATGACAAACCATGTTTAAGTTTTTAAATGCTTAAAGTATGGTTTCCAAACTTTGAAAACCATAATGTATACTGGTTTCCAGTACATGGAAAACTTTGATGTATACTGAGCCATTATAATGTTAGACATATGACATATCATCCTCCCAACAAAATAATAAAGAATATATATTAAACAGTGAAACACGGCAACAACATCTAAACGAACTCATCAATAACAAAAATAGTAATAAAGAAAGGATCAAAGTAACAACATATACTAATAACAATCAATAATAAACCAAATAACCCAGTTTAAAAGTCCAAGGAAACAAAACTAATTGAGTTGTTATTTAGTCTTAATCAACGAACAACATGGAAAACAGTAGGAACTGGCTGGTATCATCAGTACAGGACTGACCTTCGTAAAAATTCTGTCATTAGCTACTGATTATTTTATTAATAATAATAATAAAGGATTAATTTTGATTACGTACATACTAAGCCCTTTTTAAACATGTACAAAACAACTCAAAAGCGAAGGAAACATACCTTATTTAGTTCGATAATATCAGTTGGAAAAATATGAAATCTTCCTCAAAAGAAATGGATTTCTCTGAACGCCGTTATTATAGCCTTTGAAGAGAAGATATCTTTTTATCTGTTCAAAGAAACGTCCGAGTTTCATCCAAAATACACGACATTGAAGTCTTTTGAGATTGACTATAAAATTTAATAGTTTCCTGGAAATTTTTATTTTATTTTCAAGCTGCTAAAAGTGCAAACAACTTAAAGCACTATTTCATAATATTGAAGAAATTTAATTTTGTATACGGAAAATTAAATATTTTGTAAAATGAATATCCATATGATACGTTTTACATAAATTATATTATATAAGCATGGATGTTGCATATTTTTGGTTTTTTTATTTTTATTCTGAAATCAAAGTAAATTTCCCAAGTTGTTTTAAACAATTTAATAAGACTTAGAAAAAAAACACTTTACTGCGTTTATCAAACAGAAAAGAACAAAATTGCAAATATATTATGAAAACTTATACTTTTACCCTTATGTTATTATAATAAAGAAAATTCATAGAAGATTGTTGAAATATTAACCTCAAGACATCCATTGGACTTAAAAAATCCTCTTTTTATAAAAATAATGTTCCACACCACGACTATATAGATATTATTAAATCTCTCGCATGAACTGAACAATCGTTATTCTAACATTTTACAAGGTGCATCATTAAAATACCTGCGCAATATTATGTTTTTATTTGTCCAAACCATTTTATGAGAGTTTACAGTAGTTTAAAGTGAATATGCTAGATAGTATTTTAAAGAGGATATGATAGCTAGTATTTTAAAGAGAACATGCTAGCCAGTATTTTAAGGAGGATATGCCGGCTATTATTTTAAAGAGGATATGATAGCTAGTTTTTTAAAGAGACCATGCTAGCCAGTATTTTAAAGAGGATATTCCGGCTATTATTTTAAAGAGGATATGATAGCTAGTATTTTAAAGAGGCCATGCTAGCCAGTATTTTAAACAGGATATTCCCGCTAGTATTTTAAAGAGTACATGCTAGCTAGTATGTTAAAGAGGATATGCCGGCTAGTATTATAAAAAGAGGATTAAAAATATATTTCAACTTTTCCAGGTACATGAGAATGTTAATGCCCTTAATTGATTTCAGTGAGTTTCCCAAGTAAAACTAGTTACAATACCTTGGGGAAGACTTGTTTGTAATATTTTTGATTTTGATAGAGCTTGAAAATGGCAATCATGATCATTTATAGCCATTTTCAGTATTGCTGCTTTGTTCTTCCATTTGTTTACTGATTCTTGGCTCTTTTCTTGTTCAGCCTTAATTCCTAAGTTTTCTCTTAGTTTTTTCATTTTTTGGGGTGTTGATTAAAATATATATTATTTTCACTCAGTTATATCTCAAGCGTATTAGTAAAATTGGTCCAATCTGCCTTTTTAAAATTCCAGGAAGGTCTGATGTTGTTAGATGGAGTTTTATTTCTTGAAACATTAATTTAATTTTTTTTATTTCCTTAATTTTAATTAAAACACTTCAAAGGTCTGAATGCCAATTGTAATCGGATGATAATCAGCCCTGAACAACCCTCTCCCCCTCCCCCTGTGTTAGCAGGACTCCTCGGAACCAGGTTAAGTGTTTGTTGATTACAGAACAATCAGGAACAATTGCAATTACCGCTAATGTTCTTGCCTCGATCAGCTGATCTCACAGAGAATTTTAAAACAACCATTAGCATCTCCAGCAGCAAACACCCTTGATTAAACTGATTAGCAAAATAACTTACCATAAATCATTTACCATAAATTTTGTACAGCTTTGTACCAATATTGTATTCAATTATTAGTATTTTTCACTATTCGGTAATTTATGCCTAATTATGAGATATTTATGTTTTAAGGATTTTCTTGGTATAACGGAATTTTCTCCTTGGTATAAAGCAAAAGGTTATCCTTAGTCGTTGTGCATGACTGCGCTTATACATATGTAAACAGAGAGACTGTATATGATAAACTGCACACATGTGATTTTTAACAATTACAGACCAAAATGTCTCCTTATGCAGATATGAAGAATGTCTCCGGCATTGTAATTAGTTACACGTTTTTTTATAAAATGAGCCCCTAAAGAAAAATAAAAAGTAATTATGTCACAGGTTCAACTCTTCAAAACTACGTATAACATACGAACATTTGTTAGCCAGTATAAGTCGATTTAAGTAACTATGTATATCGTATATCCATAAACCTGTTTAAAACTTTTAATTGCATCATGTACACGCTATACACACTAAATTACTAAAATTATAGATTAATTTTGAAACTAACAAACCAAAGCACAAAAAAACAAACATAACAAGATTATCTATATTTATGAAAGTGTTTAGTATCTCATACAAGAAAATTAACATTTAAATAGTGTGTACTTAATAGCATCATAATTATAGTCGGTACTGGTGGCGCAGTGCTGTAACCCAACTACTTGGGGACAAAGTGTTGAGGAGATTATAGGCGATAGATTCTATGATCAGTCCTCTTAATACTGACACGGCGTCAGCTCAATGGTTGCCATCGACGTGTACACTACTAGAAGTCTGGGTTGTCCATGTTGGATGGTAGTCAAGATTAAGATGTTGTGTAGGGAAAAGAACTGAGTGTCAGATCTGTCAGTTAGCTGAAAATTACACCAACACTATGTGGTTCGGATTCCACGTAAAGCAGTAGGTCCCATAGTTGCCCTGGTTATTGGGCTATTAATAAATGCCTCTTATCACACTTATTCACCCCTCATACTCACCCCACGATCGGCGCCTAAGAAATGAATAATAATAATAATGAATTGTTTTTAAAAAACTAGATTTAAAATTATATATTTTAAGAACGTTAATACGTTCGAGCAATTTTCTTTTCTCTCTTCTGAATCGGTGGTAATTAACCAACAGGTCTGCTACACAACGTCGTAATTGCCCGCAGATGAGCGAGAACTGCCAATATGACTTTAAACAAGAGCTAATCAAGTTTGAAACTCATTTCAGCGCGCGGTTGTTGGGACCAATAAGTGCTCTGCGGGGGCAATTTGATTGTTGGGAAAGACAACAAATTACACCACACACTGATGCTAAGTGCACAGCTGTTTACGCACAGTTTACTGCGGCCCATAAAAAGGCGTTTAACCTATTTACAAATGCTTTTAACGTTCATGAGTCCAATTTAATTTGTTTAAGATCGGTTACATTTTGAAATATTTAAACAGTTTGATGTTGCAATGATGTGTCATACACTTTTATTTCAATATTCTCTTTTGAAAATTTTTTCCAGTTAGATGGTTAAGTTGATTTAATTCAATTCACCCCTTTTAAAATATTAACTGTTGCAGACCACACTAGTTAAAGTTATACATTAAAAGAGTTTTCAATGTTATATAAACATTCTTCTAATTGTATAGAAAGGACACAATTGTATTCTAAAGGTTTTGAAAGGAACTCCACAAATTATTGGAATCACTCTTTTATTTTAATTTAAATAATTTATTTCATGATATAGTTACATAATTAATCTACATTAGTAGTAGTTAATATTTACTAACATTATATTGTAATATTTCAAGCATTATATGAAACATACTATTGTATTTCATTATTAGACCTATTTATTAAATAAAACATTTATAAAGTTATAAACTATTTTATTGCTTTGCGTTGTTTATGATATAAAATTAATTTATGGTAAAGACTTTTTTGAGAATCTATTAAAAAAGCATTACCGTTAAATTGAAGTAGTAAGCCATAAATACCATCCTTAATCCTTAACCTTTGACCGACCTCGTTACTTTGACTACCGCGACGAATTTCCCACAGTGTTAATTTGACGAACTTCAAAATAACAAATGCTCGTATCCTTTGTAAAAGTTCCCACATTATGCCAAAAAATAAAATCATTTAAAGTAGAGAACAAATAATTCAGACATCTTTCCTAAATTTCTTTTAAAATGACAAGAGTACAAATACACTTGAAGTGTTTGGAAACTTCAATGAACTTAACTATCATGAGCAGTGTAAATAAATAACTTTAAAACAATGCCAATATGAGAAATAACTTTTAATTAAGGGTCTATATTTTTAATGAAATATCTATGTTTATAAGGCGTCAAACAAAACTCTTGTTGAAGTAGATTATCTAAAACCTAATATCTATACAGAAGAAGTCTTTAAACATTGATTGTCTGAAACGAATATACGTAAAGAAATGATAATAGAGTTTATTTTCGTTTTTCTCCCATCAAATAAATGTCCAAACCAACTGACATAGTGTACGAGACTTATGGAAAACCACAATCCAAAAACATTTAGTCCTAAACATTTTAGAAATTCACAAAATGTAATAAACAAAAAAATTGATACTTTTCAATCATCTATAGATAAATTTCCAATTGCATTTTTGTATGAAATTTTTTTAAATGTAATCTATCTTTAAATGGAAGTTTGTAACTATGATGAGAACAAAACGTGTGTGGGTGAGTGAGTGTGCGGGACAATATTATAACTGTTGAACCACTAAAGATAGCCCACACACATTCCCATACTTATACAGTGGTATTGACCCACCAATACACAAGTGGCCCATCCGTACATGAGTAGGTGTGACGACTCGCCCACCCACCCGTATACGTACGGTGGTATTTGATAACTATATACGAAAATGAACATAATTCATTCAATGCTGAAATCAATTCAAAAGACCACAAATGACAAAGAAAGGAAATATTGTACAATTGATTTTCAGTTTTAGAAAATTTTCCCTTTTACCAATCATAAAAACTTTTTTAACATGTTATATAAGGGGCTATTGTGTATGTAAAAGGTGAAATAGCTGCTGCGAGTTGAACTTGTGCCAAAAGTGGCAATCTGCCAGCGTCTCGAGCGTCTTTGTTACACTATAATGTTGGCGTTACAGCCCCTTGCTTGTTATAACATGAAACCTCATTTTACGTGGGACTTCAAACAAACGTTTTGAAACAAAAACACATCAACACTGTTTGAAGTGATGCGTATAGCCACAACCCAACAATTTTCACCCCGTTATTGCCAAGGAAAACCGTTGTTTTCATTGAACTTGTTGTCTATTTTCCAAAGTCTCCTTCTTTCCAAAAGTCTATCTAACGTTGTATTGAACCACCCACCCACCCATACACGTACAGTGCTATTGATTTGCACTTTAAGTGTATGAACATTCCTCTTATTTCAGGGATTGTCTAAGTGTTTATTTCTTTGCCTAAATAATAGAAAACCAATTAGGATAAATAATGATTGGTTTAAAATAAGAGTCTGTTTAATCAAATTTATTTTTTAAAGGAGCTACAAATATCAATACAAGTTAGCATAAACAATGTTTGTAATTTGTCTGAAAAAACAAATCATATTTCAATATACGTATAAAAACGATACATTGAAACACAAATCTTATTGATCTAGACTCCAAAGTATCATGTTTTTATTTTTTTTCTAGCACCACATCCGGTTTTGAATGGAACTTTTTAAAAGGTTTGTCTTTATTGACGTTCTAAGAATTCCGAGGAAATGAAAAAAATTAACATTTTACTAAACGAAATACAACGTTCGTTATTTTATTCAGCGGTTGCACTAATTGATCCTATCATAACACTTTATCTTCCAGAAATATACAAAATATAAAGGCGAAGCTTCTAAAATTTAACATACAGCTAATTTTCTTTTAAATTTTCTATAATTTCATAGTGTCCAAGATCATGATTAAAAAATCAAGCACAACAATACGTTCCTTATGTAATATTCGGGCTATAAAAAATATGTTTATTATTTATCTGTACCTAGTAAATCAAAAAAGTTAATAAATATTTCACGTAATTACACTGCTGAATTTTAAAACAAATGTGCGTTGGGAACACTTTATGAGTCTCATCTTAAACCACACTCTACAATTTATATGTATTTCTTCCATTCGGGCTCCACGAAAATCCCAAATAATTGTTTTAGTTTTATTATTCTCTCTATACCCGACATTTTTAAAAGACAATATCAAATTAAAAGAAGTAACAGTAAATGTAGTAGATGTGTGCTGAGAGATTTATTTTGTAAAACCACGTTTTTTTTACTTCTTTGGGTACATATCTGCATTTGGTCTATAGATTACAAACAATATACACAGTTGAAACAAATTTATAAGAACACTAATATATATATATATATATATGTATATATTAAT
>JAQJVL010002501.1:0-95502 GCA_035578905.1 Stictocephala bisonia
GGCAATAAGGCAAACAATAACTAAATTAAATATTGTAAATGTAAAAATTGAAAAAAAACTTATGGAAATAAATTTAAAAATCATAAAATTAATCATAAAACAAATTTGGGATAGTAATGGCTAATCCAACTAATTGTAAATGAAAATTATTTTTAAATCGTCACAAAGCCAATACTGTTATTGTATGAGTGAAGATCCACTTATACGAGTAAGCACCTATTTAAAAAGCACAAATAAACCTATTTTTAATTCACTCAAAACTAACCTTTAAAATGTAGTTAAGGTAAATATATAAATTGTTTGTATAACAAAATTGTCAATACTAAAGCTCAATAACGATCAACTTACCTTTATTAGAATTCAAGGAAAAATGTCAGGTAAGGTTCAACACGACACGACGGGAACATTAAACCCCTTTGACGCTGCACACCTCTCCCCCCTCACTGTTTACCCTCTGACGTATCCAGTTTACCTCATCATGAAATCCAGTTTACACGACTGGCGTCAGAAAGGCAGGCTCTTACGTTTAATCCTCATTGAACACTGGTCAAATATATTGTAGGCTGTTGTACTGTGATCGGGGAGCTCTTAAAGAATTGAAGTATCCTTACATGTTATACGTAAAGCAGTTTTTGTTAATGTAACTCCTCCCCTTACGTTTGTCGGCCTTAAGAATAACAATGAGAGAGATTAAATTAATCGAAAAACAACAGCTGTTCAAACATAAATAATGATTTTGATACAATTTTAAAAGCTGTTGGATTATAAATAATGATGTCTGAGGTGGTTAGATCTTTCATAAAAGTTTGTATTCATTGGAGGTTTAGTTTGATCTATACGATGTAGTTATGTTATGAGTTTAGTTTGACAACAATTAATCCATGTATATGTCTATCCTTTATGCATTACATCAAAATTCATCCGATTGTCATGATTAAAGATCCGTCCCATTTTTAAACATGGAGATACTAATCTTCCATGTAACTGGCGTCCAGTAGCAATTATTTCAACAATTTCAAAAGTATATGAGCGAGTCTTTGCAAATAGATTATTAAATTATTTATTTCAACATAATATTTTGTGTAAAGAGCAATACGGGTTTGTGAGAGGAAGGAATACGACTGATGCTATGGTTGACTTCATTACCTGTGTAATCACTGCACTAGATGAAAAATACAAGACAATGGGACTATTTTTAGATTTACAAAAGGCGTTTGATTGCGTAGATCACGATATACTTTTTGAATGTCTTTACTTGTTAGGAGTGAGGGGGGTGCCTTTGGAATGGGTTAAATCATATTTACGTAGTAGAATCCAACGAGTAGTTAACAATAATGTTCAGTCCGGAAATTTAATACTAAAATTTGGAATCCCTCAAGGCTCTGTCTTAGGGCCAATCCTTTTTATCATTTACATTAACAATATTTCGGAAATAGTAAATAACTTAAGAATCACATTATATGCAGACGACGTGTCTCTAGTTTTTAAAAATAAATCCTGGAATAATCTCGAAATCGATAGCTTTATCCAACTAACAAATCTTTACCAATATCTTAACAGTAATAATCTTCACGTAAATCCCACAAAAACAAGCTGTGTACATTTTTCCAAACAAATTAAAACCGAATCAGACCCGACGATATTTATGAATAACTTTGAACTTCCCTTTAACAAGGAGGTTAAATACCTTGGATTAATTTTTGACGATAATATCTCATGGAAATCACATATCGATAGCCTATGTTCCAAACTGTCATCACAGTTGTTTCTCCTCAGAAAATCCGCAAATTACAAAAACGTATTTATTACCAGATTAATATATACATCTCTAATAGAATCACGGCTAAGATATGGAATTGTTTTGTGGGGCTCTACTTCTCGTTCAAACTTTTTAAGAACCTTCCGCATACAAAAAAGGGCTATCCGAATTATGGCCGGAATAAATAAAAGAACGTCATGCAGATATTATTTTAAATCTTTGAACATTTTAACCTTGCCATCAATCTATATTTATGAAACTCTTACTTATTATAAATTTAAAATTTCAAACATTGTAATGGGCTCAGATATACATAATTATGACACCAGGCAAAAGAACCAACATAGATAGACCACGCACAGATTAGAAATTACTACCTGGCTTCCACAAAACATAGGTCCAAAATTGTTTAATAAATTGCCCGATGTAATTAAACAAGAAGGCACACAGACAAAATTCAAAACTCTACTACATCAATTTTTATTGGAAAGAGCTTGTTACTCTATTACTGAATTTTTAAATACTTAATTAGTTTATAAATGGATTTATACTTGGTTATATATTTTATCTTTATTATTTAGTTAAGCAAGTGTTTTTATTTGATTGAATATGCTATTTTATGTTAATACTGAACAACTAATGTAATTAAATATTATTAATGTACAATATGCTAATTTAACGTTTGTTATACAATGTTACTAATTGTCAACAACAAATAAAATGATTTGATTTTATTTTATTTGATGATTATTTGTGAACTTATATACTTTTTGTTTTTTGATTGTTATTAAATGTCTTATTACATTATTTTTGGAACAATAGACGGTAATTCTAAAGTCTATTGTTACTTTATAATTACTTTACAATAAAGTCTATTGTTACTTTATAATTAAGAGGAAAAGAGATATAAGCAGAATACAGGCGAGTGAAATGAAATTTCTGAAAAGCAGAATTGTAATGACAAGAATAACACCGTAAGTGTATGGGTGGGTGGTAGGTACTTCACGGCGATTAGGTGGATGTATTTACATACGAAACAAATCCAAACATGTATTTAGGTTGTATTATACACAAAAATGTAATCATAAAATCAATAAAAAATTAGAGTTTATGTAAATAAAGTTTTCTGTTAACACTTTCACTACTGTTGGTATTTGTGATAAAAATAAACAATATTAGCATATAAAAACTTATACATATGTATACACGATAAAAGTATGATGAAAGAGAAGGTCAGGGAAATGTTTAAAGAGGATAAAAGTATGATGAAAGAGAAGGTCAGGGAAATGTTTAAAGAGGAGGAGGAGGTTTAAAGAGGATGTTTATTGGAGGATAGACACATCAAAACTGAGATGGTACGGCCACTTACAGAAAATGGAAAAGAACGGAATTCCCAGGAAGATGCGTGAAATAGAGGTGGGAAGGAAGCGACCAAGAGGAGGACCAAGAGATAGGTGGCTGAAAGGAGTGGAAGAGTGTGTTTAGAGGAGATGGTTGGGCTGGACCAGAGGGAAAAGTGAAAGATAATGAGAAGACAGAACTAGATGGCGAGGCTTATCGACCAAACAGACCCTGCATACGGCTGGAAACTGTGCAAGATATTATGGTAAAATATAACGTAAGATACATATTTGTCATGGAGGTTTTAAGCATGGTATTATTCGCATCCCATTGTAGGGATCGGCTCTACTGGACTTGAGAGTTTCAATTGGAATGTAATGCAGTTATTTTATTTTATTATTGACTGTTAGACAAAAACAATCAAAATTAACTCTTTGGAAATATGCTAAATAATAGCATTCGGTGATTATACTAATAAATAGGTAGCAACGGTATAGTAAATATATTTACATATTATGATCTTATTTGATACATTTTACGTACTAATATTTGAGTCGAGGCCAAAGGCCAAGGTGTCACGAGCGAAGGAAATGAAACACTACTAACTGGTATTACCAAGGCCTAAGGACGAGGTCTCACGATCGCAGCAAGTGATGGGGTTGGCACGCGAACAGTGCAGGGGTATCCGCTAGTATAAAGTGATTTCATAAATGTTTTAGGAGGAACTAACAGTAAGTATCATACAAAATGTTTTGAAGTTGAGTGTTAAGAGGGCTTTCCAGCCCTAACTTCGCCTCTTGTGACAAATAAAGACGTTTTTAATTTCGTGTAACCTTGCTCATATAAACAGTGAAAGGCTGACAATCATTTATATTTACACATTAAATAAAATAAAATTAAGAAATCTAAATTGTTGTAAACAATTTGTTTGTAATGGAGAAGTATTTAAAAATATTTGATAAAACATGACGTAGTACATCAGAGGTACTTGGTTGATTAAAAAATAACTCATTGATATATAATAATGGTTGATGAATAGTCCTATAGGTTGATAGTAAATACGTGAAATTAGTAGTGATTCCAGAATAAGAACTATGAGGAGAATATTATGGTCAAAATGGTAAGAAAAACTCACACTATCTACTTTAAACGTGTTTAGCAAACAAAATATAATGATCCAATTATGAAATCAACTGTTGTTCACGTATGATTTGACATTGTTTTAATAATAATATACATTACAATCTATTATACATTAATAGTATAAACGGTGTGGTTATTAAATGGAATTAATGGTAAGGCACAATTATTAGTTAGTGTTATTTACCTAAGAAAATCTAGCTGAGAATTTCGATAGGTACATGTAAAAGATAATTTCCTTACTCCACAGTCAGAACATACTGTGAGAGTAATGTTATTGTGAGTAAATATGTTACTCGACAGATGCGAGTAAACTGAAACCCATATAGTTGTTGACGTATGTATCCATGCATACAGAACACATCCCAGCATACGGCTGCATTGTTGTCTAATATACTGTCATTTGAATTGTAGATTCTTCCTTCCAGCTGTTTGCACTCATACGCCACTGTTATACCGCTGTCTCTATCAATTTACCAAACAGCAATCTCTTCATCTAAACATTATTATTGCCTTCGATAATCATGTCAATTTTATATAAAAAACTAGTGAAATTTATTTAAATCAAAATAAACTATGAAAGTATTTTTTTCTTCAAATTTTTGTAGTATTGTATTCTTAGATAGTGTATTTTGTAATATTTAAAAATATATACTTCCTACACGTTGATAATCCTACACGTATTATGCTAATTAAATAGTTTTTAATTAGCATAATACGTGAAGGTATATATATATATATATATATACATTACAAGTAAGCGTCACACAACACAAATTTATTACAATACAATGCACAAATATGTTTGTAATATGTTGTGTGACGTTTTCTTGTACTGTTATTATTTTTATATTTCAAAAATGTTAGTATGTTATTAGATAGCAATCATTTAGGCACATTCACTCACATTACACGATTACGAGTAATTGTTTTACTTCAGTAATTAATTATTTCATAGCAAATATAAAAAATGATGATAAAGGATGAAGTAATTAAATGAATCGGTTGAGAGGAGCCACCGCTAAACGTAGTGGCTCTTAAATTAGCATACATTTACATAATGTGCTTCTACATAATTATGCGACGTGTCAATGTACATGTACATTACTCAACTTTAAGAAACTTGAGGGGCTCTCTTAGTTAGTGCCAGAATGTACAATATTAGTAAAGTAACTTGAAACTATATTGTTTCTTAAATAGTACACAGAGTTGGGCAAAAGTCTGGAATGTATTTATTAATTTTAAAACTATTAAAAGAAAAGTCATGAAACTTTGTAGTTATGTACATATACATATAACAAACACATGGACATATTTTACTTGTTTTTTGCATATCCAGGGGACGGCCCATGAAGAAAGTCTTAAAAATTTTAAATGTAAGCCTACCTTGAGCTATACCTCATTTTAAAGGTCTTTGTTTGTAAAATACAAGAGTGCAAACCTGAGGTCAAAAGAGAGATCCAGTCAGAAAATATAACCTCTCAAATAATTTAATGTCATACAACTAACACTGATGAAGACTTAGGCAAGATATCTATAGCTGCGTAGAGCTATAATTTATCTAACTGAATATAAGAAATTAAATTTCACAAAAATAAGTAAAAAATTATTATAATAATATTCTTAAATTATTTTAAGGTAAACCTACTGTCAAAAGTGTTTAAATACATTTTTCTTAGTTTTATCTTAGTTAAATAGCATAGTTATTTTTATAATGCAGTTGTTTATTACGATTGTTAACAATCAACAACATAATCAGCACCAGGGACATGAAATTGTTAAATAAATAGCTGTATAGTTGAGAAGAATTAGTAATATGACATTCATTTCTTTGAATCACTGTATTTTGTGAATGGGTTATCCTTTTGATCTCAGGTTTGCACTTTTGTATTGTACAAACAATGGTCTTTAAAATGAGGTATAACTGGAGGTAGGCTGACTTTTAACATTTTTAAGACTTCCTTCATGGGCCATCGCCTGGCTATGCGAAAAACAAGTAAATATGTATAAATTTTTGGTATAGAGACATGTACGTACATAACTGTAAATGTTCATTACATTTCCTTCAATGGTTTTGAAATTAATAAATATATTTTAGACTTTTGCCCAACCCTGTATGGGCTTTTACAAGTGAATTTATTTATAGAATGACGAGATCCTCTTACTTATTATAAGAATATATAATGTGATGTAAATGAGAATTGAAAACTGTAATGTTTCTAAAATAGTCTAACGGTTTGTCTATGTTAATGCACCTATATAATTAAGAGACTCTTATTTAATGTCAGAATGTATAATGTGACTTGATATCAAAACGAAAATACAGTTGTTATGTAATTGTACGCTATACACAACAAAATCTATGGTTTAGGATAATTAACACTTCAAATTAAGTGAATATAATCTGTGTCTGAAATGATAATTATTTATGTCTTTAACTTGTTAATTTACATTATCCCAATCGGCAAATTATTTTCAATAAAGAGCTGAAATAAAATATTTGGTAATTTTTAGGATTAAAGTTATTAGGCTATATTTTTGAATCCTTCTTT
The DNA here is from genome assembly GCA_035578905.1 of Stictocephala bisonia. Taxonomy (NCBI): domain Eukaryota; kingdom Metazoa; phylum Arthropoda; class Insecta; order Hemiptera; family Membracidae; genus Stictocephala; species Stictocephala bisonia. The sequence goes on from JAQJVL010002501.1 coordinate 6,793, forward strand.
TAAACTTTGATGTATGATAATTCCTTGCATAGAATTAATATTTAATACAAAACATAACAAAAAATATCAAATCTTATATATCTATGTCCGTTTCCAGTCCTTTAGTCTGCTGTCAGTTTTATCTACTTATATAGCCGTTTATATAGCCGTTTATAGATATTTATATAGCCGACTAAGCAAATCGACAATTTCAACTAATTTGTTTCTTCTTCTTATTCCTTGCTATTATGTTATTAAATATTACTAGGGGACACCCCTGCACACTCCGAGTGCCAACCCCCTCACTCGCTGTGCTCGTTACATCTCGGCCTCAGTATGTGACTTTTGATTACAAGTAATAGTAAGTTCACATTATATCATAAAATCACAATATTAAACGTATTTACAGTATCTCACTTTACTTGCCTTGCTAGCTAAGTATAAACACATCTATTAGAATGTAGTATATTCACCTATTAATAGTATAAACAACCAATCCTGCTTTTTAGCCTATATCAAACGTGTTCATTTCATTTGTTTTTATTTAACTGCTGAATATTAATTAAATGAATAAAATAACTGCATTGGATTAAAACTTACCACTAAAACCTTCAATTCCAGTAGAGAGGAGTCCTACAATCGAATGTGGAACCTCCTATGGTTTAAAATTATGAAAGATCTAACTCCCTTTTTTTACATTCCAACAGCCGTTAAAAATTTTAGGAAATCATTATTTACATTTGACCAGCTGTTACTATTTGATTAATTTAAATCTAACTCCATGTTATTCTTAAGGGTGAAAAACGTACTTTGAGAGCTTCCCGTGCCCTTTAAGGGTAAAAACATTTAACATATAAGACTGTTACTGCACAACTACAAACAGAGGTACATTTTTGACACCTCAACCATTTAAATTGGTCAAGAAATACGGGTGGAGTTGTGTTGACAAACAAGGGCTTCATGTATTATATATAAGGATTATTATCATCCTACTTTTCTAATCTATATTAACACTGGCCTTGACTGGAGGGTTCCGACGTTAACGCAAGATAACGGAGTCAAGCAACGCCGACCGTGGCTATCTATCCCTTGGATGTGTGACCGTCAGAGCGACCGTCCTTAGACGCAGCCCACCTTCCCGGTCACTGATGGTGGTCTAGAAGTCACCATTAAGTCATTGGTCCCCAGTTTAAGTGTTAGAGAGAGCTTCTTAGCCCTAACTTTGCCTGGTAAAATAGACGATCTTTAACTTTTAACTTTAACAGTGTTCAGTGATGTAACAAAATAACATTAAAAATAACGAGCTTGATGAAAACATTAGACCAAAATAACTAAAAAATAACGAGCTTGATGAAAACATTAGACCAAAATAACTAAAAATAACGAGCTTGATGAAAACATTAGACCAAAATAACTAAAAATAACGAGCTTGATGAAAACATTAGACCAAAATAACTAAAAATAACGAGCTTGATGAAAACATTAGACAAAAATAACTAAAAATAACGAGCTTGATGAAAATATTAGACCAAAATAACTAAAAATAACGAGCTTGATAAAAACATTAGACCAAAATAACTAAAAATAACGAGCTTGATGAAAACATTAGACCAAAATAACTAAAAATAACGAGCTTGATGAAAACATTAGACCAAAATAACTAAAAATAACGAGCTTGATGAAAACATTAGACCAAAATAACTAAAAATAATGAGCTTGATGAAAACATTAGACCAAAATAACTAAAAATAACGAGCTTGATGAAGACATTAGACCAAAATAACTATAAATAACGAGCTTGATGAAAACATTAGACCAAAATAACTAAAAATAACGAGCTTGATGAAAACATTAGACAAAAATAACTAAAATAACGAGCTTGATGAAAATATTAGACCAAAATAACTAAAAATAACGAGCTTGATAAAAACATTAGACCAAAATAACTAAAAATAACGAGCTTGATGAAAACATTAGACCAAAATAACTAAAAATAACGAGCTTGATGAAAACATTAGACCAAAATAACTAAAAATAACGAGCTTGATAAAAACATTAGACCAAAATAACTAAAAATAACGAGCTTGATAAAAACATTAGACCAAAATAACTAAAAATAACGAGCTTGATGAAAACATTAGCCCAAAATAACTAAAAATAACGTGCATGATGAAAACATTAGACCAAAATAACTAAACACTAGCCATTTTATAAATAACGAGCTTGATAAAAACATTAGACCAAAATAACTAAAAATAACGAGCTTGATGAAAACATTAGACCAAAATAACTTAAAATAACGAGCTTGATGAAAACATTAGACCCAAATAACTAAACACTAGCCATTTTATAAATAACGAGCTTGATGAAAACATTAGATCAAAATAACTAAAAATAACGAGCTTGATAAAAACATTAGACCAAAATAATTAAACACTAGCCATTTTATAAATAACGAGCTTGATGAAAACAATAGACCAAAATAACTAAACACTAGCCATTTTATAAATAACGAGCTTGATGAAAACAATAGACCAAAATAACTAAACACTAGCCATTTTATAAATAATGAGCTTGATGAAAACAATACACCAAAATAACTAAACACTAGCCATTTTATAAATAATGAGCTTGATGAAAACAATAGACCAAAATAACTAAACACTAGCCATTTTATAAATAATGAGCTTGATGAAAACAATAGACCAAAATAACTAAACACTAGCCATTTTATAAATAATGAGCTTGATGAAAACAATAGACCAAAATAACTAAACACTAGCCATTTTATAAATAATGAGCTTGATGAAAACAATAGACCAAAATAACTAAACACTAGCCATTTTATAAATAATGAGCTTGATGAAAACAATAGACCAAAATAACTAAACACTAGCCATTTTATAAATAATGAGCTTGATGAAAACAATAGACCAAAATAACTAAACACTAGCCATTTTATAAATAATGAGCTTGATGAAAACAATAGACCAAAATAACTAAACACTAGCCATTTTATAAATAATGAGCTTGATGAAAACAATAGACCAAAATAACTAAACACTAGCCATTTTATAAATAACGAGCTTGATGAAAACAATAGACCAAAATAACTAAACACTAGCCATTTTATAAATAATGAGCTTGATGAAAACAATAGACCAAAATAACTAAACACTAGCCATTTTATAAATAACGAGCTTGATGAAAACATTAGACCAAAATAACTAAACACTAGCCATTTTATAAATAATGAGCTTGATGAAAACAATAGACCAAAATAACTAAACACTAGCCATTTTATAAATAACGAGCTTGATGAAAACATTAGACCAAAATAACTAAACACTAGCCATTTTATAAATAATATTTTGTGTGTTTTCTTTAATGCAAATTCATGAAATCTTAGTAAATTTACTTTCAAACCACTTTCTGTTTTTAAATGGTTGACTTAATAACAGCATGTGTGAAAAACAACTAACGTGTGACAAAACACAACATTAAAGTGCAAAAACACGTGCAAGGTGTTAAACAACACCACAATTAGTTTTGCCGATTCTATTTTATAGTTATCTTTTTCATAAGGTAAACTTTTAGCCATGAGTTAGAAAATTATATTAGAGCCACTCCCGTTATCATATGTTAGCAACCATTCCATTGGCGAGGGAGGGTTTATGAAAAGCGCGTAAATTAGCAAGGATTTGAAGATATTGATGTTATTTGTGTACATTTACAGCAAAAACTGTATTACCTGATATTACTCAGAACGTCCTATCAGCTGGTAAAATACTTATACCTCATAAATAAAATAAATTTAAATTATTCAATTAAGTTGTTTGAAGATTAAAAATTTAAAAATATGATATTTATTTCAAAACATTAGTATGACATTAAATATTGTAACATTATGAATCGCTAACTCTATTTACGGGACAGTTTATTAAGGTGGTGTAATCGATTTTCAGTGAGTTAATTATTTCCCAATTTTCTAATCAAAATTAGTTAATGTACCTCCCTTGAGACAGAAAATATATTTTAAAAATCTTTTTTAATCACTACATTAGAACTTGTAGTCTTACGAAGTGGTGAATTTAGCTGCTTTTAAATCAACTAGGCCTACATGCAAACCGTTCAAAATACAATTTTTTTTCTTTATAACTATGTTTTTTACACGTAACTAAAGGGATTAAGATGTTTTACTTTCATAATATATAAATTATAAATAATTTTACATTTAAAAAATGAAAAACATCTTAATCATTTTAGTAATGTGTAAAAATGTAGTTATAAAAAGTTTAATTTGTACTTTAAACGGTTTTAATTGATTTAAACCAGCTAAATTCACCACTTCATAAGGCCACAAGTTATATAATGTAGAAGTTAAATTTATGTTTGTATTTTTTTTATCTCAAGGGAAGGTACATAAACTAATTTTGATTATAAAATTGGGAAATAAATAATTCAACGAAAACCGATTTTACCACCTCAAAAAAGAAACATTCAGTAATAGAATAAAAGTAAAGAGTTTCTTTTTGCTAAGTAAAGGCTGGATGATTTTGCATGAAGATATAGTTAACGGTTTCAGCCAAGTTTAAAAAGACATATTAGTTCCGCTAAAGGAAATGTGTATCTACCAAGGCAGGGCAGGTGTACTTGGACCAGACCAATTACATCGGTATAAGAACACTCCACCAGATGATCGCACTGCCTGTAAGCCGTTATTTACATGCACACTTCTAGTTGGGAATGTGTGTCTACCACGGCAGGTGTACTTGGACTAGACCAATTAGATCGGTATAAGAACACTCCACCAGATGATCGCACTACCTGTAAGCCGTTATTTACATGCACCCTTCTAGTTGGGAATGTGTATCCCTAGTTTGTTTGAGATATCTACAAGAAGAATATCATATTGGTAAATATAAAAATAGGAATTAACACACTAATCACTTATATAAATAATTTTGATTGTCTGTTTCTTATAAGTATAATTTTGTCTTAAAATTCAGCTGGCTCAGAAATAGATTTGAACCTCTTCTCAACCTATAAAAAAATGAGTTATAAATCTCGTCCAACTCATTTATAAAATTCGCATGGTATAGTCAAAATTGTTTGTAGGCTACTACTATACTGACATAGGAATAAATTTATAAATGTACTTACAAATTGGTCAAAATTATTCAAAAAATGTTTTCACTTTTCAACTTCTGGTTCATGTATGTGAACCAAATGAAGTTGAAAAGAAGAAATTAAATTAGAGAACGTTGGAGTAAATGAAATAGTAGAACGCATCTCAGGAATCATACGCAGAAGATCCAGACAAATGACAGAGTCCTCAAGAGACCTAGCTATGATGATGCAATGTAGAATGTCCATGACAAATGACAGAGTCCTCAAGAGACCTAGCTATGATGATGCAATGTAGAATGTCCATGACAAATGACAGAGTCCTCAAGAGACCTAGCTATGATGATGCAATGTAGAAGGTCCAGACAAATGACAGAGTCCTCAAGAGACCTAGCTATGATGATGCAATGTAGAAGGTCCAAATTTCAATATATTAAATGGTCCCCAATAGCTATTATGATAGAATAAAGAAGGTGCATTGTATAATATGTAGATTAGTGGGTCCTGAAGAGACCCACCTATCTAATGATAGCAACAAAATTAATAATAATCAGACCAGCAATCCAAGTTAAAACCTCTCTTGCACTTAACAGCATACATAAAATAGTAAGAACCACTACAAGTTGAACACACGTTTATTTACCAAAGTAACAAATATTACCTTTTATTTACTTAATTTTTTAAAATTATAGGCTTATATATATATATATATATATATATATATATATATATATATATATATATAAGCCAAATGCCACTGACTAACTGGTCACTATTTTTCAAAAACCACTAAAACTTCCGAGTCTGAAATGTTGTAGGATGATTGGACCAATTGAAAAGGTACAATAAGAGTCAATTTTTGTATAACAATTTTGAAAAATTTTTCATAGTTCCGAAATGGCAACCCTTTTTTACCCCCAAAACTGTCCTAATGTATTTCTTATGGGAAAATATAAAAAAGTAGTATTTCTGATTTAACTTGAGGAAAACATGGATTACAAGTTTCAAACCTTCACAGTTCTACACGCGTAACACACACGCACCTTATATATGAATTTCAGCCTAAAATCTTAATACTTATGTTATCTACTCAAGTGGGGTATCAAATTAAAGGCATTCTTCAGTTAATTACTAATATACCGTCGGATTTGAGAAAAGACTATGTTTATGTGCTCCACTGCCCCTAAAACCCAAATGCATGGTCAAACTTTTTAAAAATCCGTAGGCCGATCTCCCTCATGAGGCGACCTACTCCCAAAAATGGGACTATAGCAAAGTGCCTTAGTAAGGCCGCAGGCTGAACTTTCCACCGGCAGGCTGTAGGCCGAGTTTCACAAAGGGCCTTTAACAGAGCACCCTAGCGAGGCCGTAGGCCGTTCTACAAAGGGGCAAAAGACACAGCCTCCAGGTGAGGCCGAAGGCCGAGTTTCTGTCACGAGCGTAGGAAGTGACGGGGTTGGCACGCGGACTGTGCAGGGGTGTCCCCTAGTATATGTATAAAAGTAGATGCAATAATTATTACATGTAAATTGTTAACAGTAAAATGATTTAGCTAAGCAGTTAAATCCTTTTAAAAAGATAAATAAATTGTATTTGTGTAATAATGTCATTAATATGGAAATTTTAATTAAATAATTTACTATTGGTAAACAAATATGTGAATTATTAAAGTAGGAAAAACATATGTGATTTAAATGAAATCTTGCAAACAATCTGTCAAAAGTGACCTATAAGTTACAAAACACATATAAACATTTATTTTACTAACTAGCTGACCCGGCGAACTTCGTATCGCCTAAGTTATAGGTTTCCCCTAAGACAGACCGATGGAAAGAACATCATGTTGTATGTGTATTGAATTTATTAAACATTAGTCGTTGTTAATTTAGTTGTAGTGAATATTTTGGTAGTCAAAAAGATAGAGTAAGTGTTTGGGGATGTTGATTTATGATTGAAAGGTAATTTAGCAAATTTAATCATGCCGAACTGTACAAAATAATAAAATATCAAAATATAATTTTCAAATAATAATTGCAATTCAAATAATTATCAAAATTTAATATAAACAACAAATTAAGACAATGAAAAATAAACATTATCAGTTTCTTAGTGCAATGGAGTGTACGATATTTTTAGTGAGTCCATCTTTAGCAAAAACAAACAAACTGGATGGTTTGCCCACTCGAGAACACGCCACGTATAATTGGCCGTGTGAAAAACACGGTGTGGCCAAATCTAATCCACAAACCGACAATGTTTGCCCTTGGGACTTATTGATTGTCATTGAAAATGCCAATTTGATTGGAAATTGAACCAGTTTGAATTCAATTGGCACATCTGTTGGAATAATAGGGATTCGTGGCAGTAATACATCTTCCCCTTGGAACTTGCCATTCAAAATGGTGGCTTCGACAACATTTTTCATTAATGTTTTAATAACTAATCTTGTGCCATTACACAGCTTTGGTGGGTTCAAATTGCGAAGCAAAATAACTGGAGATCCAACCTTTAGTTGTAAAAGGTGCGGTGGCATGCCTGGCAAATCTAATGAGTTCAAAAATTCGGAGGGATAATTTACAGCTTCGTTGGCATCGCAAACAGTATCAATAGATTTGTATGACACCAAATCCCCTGGCAACAACTGTTGTATGTTGAAATTCATATCGTTAACGTCCACATTTTTAGATGCCAGAATTGCTCTTTCTGCTAGCCACTCATGGTTCATGTATTGTGTTTGTATATTGGGAAATATATTTTCAATTAGAGCAATTTGTGAATTAACGACGGTGCAGAAATTGGCCGGCAATTTAATGAATTGAGTATTTTCATGTAGATCTACTTTTCCATTGCCAATATCTAGCAGTTGTTTTGAGAAGTTTTCAGCGGATGGATCTTGAAGCAGTAATACGCGTATATTTACTTTCAGATGTAATATTTCAACATTACGCCACAGTGTTGATGATTTCAAGCAAGCATTAATCTCATCAGCGTATGTTGAACGTGGAATTACGGGAAGTGTTTGTCTGAAATCACCTGACAGGAGTAACAGAGTGCCTCCAAATAGTTTGTCGTTGTTTTTTATGTCTTTTAAAGTTCTGTTTAACGCCTCAAGTGAGTGTTTATGTGCCATAGTGCACTCATCCCAGATAATAATTTTACAATGTTTTAATACTGTGGACATTGATGATTGTTTTTTTTATGTTGCACACTGCGTCTGGATTGTTTTGAATATTTAATGGCAGCTTAAATGCTGAATGAGCTGTTCTGCCTCCATCCAATAACGTAGCTGCAATGCCAGATGAAGCTACGGCCAATGCAATACCATTAGTTCATCGTACTTTGGAGAGAATTAGTGAAATTAAGAATGTTTTTCCAGTCCCACCTGGAGCATCCAAAAAAAAGAATCCACCTTGTTCTGCCGAAACTGCTGTCATAATACGGTCGTAAATGCTTCTTTGTTCTTGATTAAGTAGTGGGACATTGAGATTAACAATCGCTTCCATCTCTCTAGTATTGTATTGTAGTTCACGATTCATTTCATTGTTCATTAAATCATGTGCACATCGATTTGGCGAATGCATACCGAAATGGCTGAGTGGTAAATTGGAAATCACAAAGCAAAGATCCTCGATAGCAATAAGTGCTTCATTGTACATAGCGTCACTGAATTGTATTGTTAGATCGTTGTACCGTGTACGATGCCGATGCAATATATCTTCAGTCATTGAATCTTTGTGATAATCCCACAACGTTTCAGCTCGGGCTGGGAAACATGTAGTCAACACTATAGCAAATAGTAGCCGAATTTGTATTGCTGTACAGTTCAATGCTGCTTCCGTAAGCATATAGTCCCACTGGTTGTCATCTTCCAGCAAGCCTAGCGCAAGACATGCATCTTTATAAGTTGCACACTGTTGTCCATTAATTGTACGTATATCTTGAAATGATAATGGGCCGGTTACATTAACCAACAATAGTCGCAAATAAAAACACTCAGTCTGCCTTGGATTGACTGTAAATACTCGCCCCAAGGTGTTTGATTTGAATAAACCGGGGTATCCATCAACTGGGGTGCCTTGCTTGCGGGGTATCCATGTTTTTGTTTGATTCCATGTGAAATAGTGTGGTACTTCTGAATAGAGTAGTGTTCTTGCAAAAGCACCAATAGCATCAGCACGATTACACAATAGAAAAAACTCTGTGAGAGTAGTTTTCGGTGGATTCATTGCACGATCGATCGCTGTTTCGTTTGTGAAAAATACACGCTGGCCGTTTTCAAGATGGACGGCTAAATGAATGACTGCTGGATCCCTTTCATGAATTTGGAAACCAAAGATATGCCAAACAGCTTCATTAGAGCTGATATACCGGCCAATTTGGTAGAGAGTTATTTCATCAGTGTTATTTACTGGAGGAGCAGTCGCATTGGTATTTTCAATACTAAACACAGCCATATCACTTCCTTTATTTACATACTTGCAAATGTATTTTATGCTCTTTACCGAACTGCAGAACTCAACATTAATATGAGCATTATATGTTTTACACAGCAGAAGTGAATATGGGACCACCCAACGATTGTCAATGTCAATTTCTGCTCTGTTCACATATTTTGAAAATGATTGCCCTCCATTTTCAGTATTTCTTCGACGATATAATGGATATCCGTCGACATTTGTAATTGTCTCGTTATTGAAATTTTTTGGAAAACTCTTTATACATTTTCCATCAGCCATGCAAGGCGAAGAACGATTCAGGTCACCGCATGGGCCATGAATCATGTTAGTTGTCACAATATCAAACAGTAATTGATCTGTTGACCGATCTGGAATTTCTGCAGAAATTATACTATCTATTTCTTCAGGACGTATTTTGTCGATTAGCCAAACCAAAATGTGGGCATGAGGTAATCCTCGTTTCTGCCATTCTACCGAATACATCCAGCAACGTGTAGGGCCGAATACGTGTAACTTTGTAATGAAACTCATTAAAGACTTTAACTTTTGTTTAAAGACACGGGCTGTAATGTCATGACGATGTATTGCATTTTGTCCTGGCAATAATAAATTTGTAATCTCAGGCCATTTCGGATTACATGTAAAAGTTATAAATAAACATGGTCGTCCGTATTCGCGGACGAAAGTCATAGCATCCTGGATATATTCTTGCACGTGACGTGGACTTCCTATATACGTTGATGGTAGAATGACGGAGTTACCAATTTCGGCTGTGTCGGCGTTGTTCACAATAGCGTCTCTCAAGTGAATATATTCTTCAGCACGCAGCTTCTTTTGATTAAATCGTAAGTATCGTAGTCGTTCGTTTTCTATTTTCACGTACATGTCGACCATGAATTGTTGGCAAAGTTCACGGCACCGTAGAATGACGTTGTCATGATCGCGTCTAATCATCAGATGATACGCATAAAAATCCTTCGAGCTAACTTTCTTGTTTGTTTCGGCTCCTGTAGCGGGATCTTTTTGTTTAATATCTATGTAATATCCGTCTTGTCCCTTATAAAACATTAGTGGATATTGTAGAGCGTCGTATGAACGGTGTGTATCAGCAATGAACTCAAGATTGTTATTTCTTTTGCGAATAACAATTTCACGCTTAGCTGTACGGTCGCCAACCATAATTCCAGCAACGTCGTCAACAACAGGTGCATTGAATCTACGAATGTGCTCTCCAGATGGTGTTTTATCAGGATTGATGATAATTGCGTGATTGTCGCTTTGCAATTTGTGCATGTGTGATTTGAACAATTTCAACAATTCATTGTGCTCATTCAATAAATCGTCCAGCTCGCCGAGAATACGTCTGGCAAATTGTGAATTAAGGTTATTGTATTTTAAACGTGCATCCACGCGATTGGCTAGCGCGCTTTCGGTGTCCTCGCCACCCATAAAGTAAATTTGTAAAAATTTATGTGGTTCATTTGGCATAGGAAGCAATGAGCCTACTTTGTGGTAAATTTGGCCTTTGATTTTGAACGTTGTATTAAATTGTTGACCATTTGCAGCATTATTGTTAACTATTTCTGTTGCTCCGAACGATGTCATTTGAAAACATGAATTGAATGTTCTAATTGATTTCAGGAACATGTTAGAATCAGGATGCGTACCATTAAGTAAACCTTTCAATGGTTCAGGTGGTGATTCAATTACTGGTAGTTGCACTTTACCTGTGGCGCAACACATCCCGGCTGGCTCATTTTTGAATTTAAGCGCCTTACAATTCGCACATTCATTGTCCATATCACCAATCGCCACTTTGGAATGATCAAAATATTTAACGTCGGGTTCATACTCAAATGCTAGACGACGGAATGTATGCGATATAAAAGCTCGATGCACTTGTTGTCGTCGTATGTCATTTTCTCTGCGTGCTTCAACTACGTATCGACGCGCTTGTCTTTGTTGTAGTCGTCTTTCTTCATTTCTTTCAGCGCGATCATCTTGTGACTGTGATGCGCGCAATTGCGACATGTTCACGCGCACAACTTCATTTTCCTGTTGAATTTGGACGTCTGTCCTTTGGGCTCTTAGATTTCGCCTTTGTATAGTTCCAGCCGTTCGACGGCCCAAATTTGACCCTCTTCGCCTTGCTGGCATTGTTCACTGTAAAAACACAGATTAAACTAAAATACTTAACCATAAATTTCAAAATTAGTGAACCACTAACTACATTACAAAACCTGAATAATAACTTCTTAGCAATATAATAACAGCTGTCTTTGTTTTGTTTATAAATATTAAATTACAAATAATAAAAACATGTGATTTAACTTGACATCCAAATGCTCTGTAGAGCCCAAACTCCGAGAATATAGTATTATATGCAGTGTGTTCGGAATTCGTCCGCCATATTGAAACGGATAAGAATTTCGAAACGGGAAATAGTTTACGTCCGATTCGCATACCTACAGAATTTACACACCAAATTTCATAACGATCGGTGAAGTCGTTCCGGAGGAGTTTGCAGACAAACACTGTGACACGAGAATTTTATATATTAGATAGTGTTAAGTTGAATGTTTTCAGTCAACAGGCTCGTTCTGTAGAAGCTTTGGTAAACCCTTTCATTTCAAGTAGAACACGGATTTATGTCGTTAAAAACTAAGCTGTTGCTGTTATTATAATGTTACGTCACTTTATTCTAGTATTGTCTCATCAATATCCTTAAAGCAATGTTAAATAAATTGTTTGTCAAATAACTCTTTTACTTAAAAAAAGGCATGAGTTTTTCCTTAAAGAACAGAAATAGCACGATAATTACAATTATTGTCTTTAGAACAATTATTAATACCTCATTGTAATTACTGAAATGGTCAGACAATAACGGTATGTAACTTGGATGCTTCCACATATGTAGATAAAGTAGACAGATGGTGTTCCTGGAAGAGTGTTTGTGCGTCTCTCATTCTTATAAGTGAACAATGGGGAACTCCTCCTGAACACATAACTCTCGTGGTTTTTCCTAGTTTGAAAAAGCTGTTGTTTTTCTATAACACTTTAAAAATAATTTTAAAGCAGTTAACTAATATAATAAGTACTTTGGTATATATATATATTTATAATCTAGTTCTCTTTGTGATTTTCCTTTTTCTGTATTTTACCACTGTTTATTTCAACAATGTACACTGATAACTGAATCCGTTTTCTGTATACGTTTTACGAAGTATTTAAATGTGATATATCTAAGAAAAATAAAGTGTCAATTAGTGAGCAGTGCTCACTGCCAAGAGACAATCAACCACATTGCCAATAATACAAGAAATATCACAAATAAGTGAAACATCATAAATAAAATATGTTTAATATAAGTAAAAAGAGAACAACGATCATTTAGTCAAATGAGATTTGCCATTATAAGGTTACCATATCAATTCAAAAGGGAATTGATAACATATTTTACTACACAAAAAAGGTTAAAAATGGAACAAAAATAAAAAATAAAATCTAGCTATTCCCTATAAGTAGATAAAAAGCCCAGGAAACAGACCCACTTTGACCTTTGGACTTTCAAGATGGCGGCGGTCACGTGACCGGATCCAAGATGGCGGCCGGAACCGGATCCAAGATGGCGGCCGGATCCAAGATGGCGGCGCCCATTTCCCGCCAAATTTTCTAACCTCACTTTTCCTAACCTCAAATTCCCGCCAAATTTCCCACGCTTTTCCCGGAATTCCCCAAAATTCCCGATTTTCCCCCAAATTCCCGATTTTCCCGAAATTACCTTACTTTTTCTCCAATTTTCCCGATTTTCCTCCAAATTCCCAAATTTCCCTCCAAATTCCCACATCATACTATATGAAATTCACTGTTAACCTTGTTATACTATATAAAATTCATTGTTAACCTAACTTTTTCCGTGTTATACTATATAAAATGCACTGTTAACCTTGTTATACTATATAAGATACACTATATAAAATACAGTCTTAACCTAACTTTTTCCATGTTATACTATATAAAATTCACTTTTTTGTCCAATATGGCGTCTTTTTCCATGTTATACTATATAAAATTCACTTTTTTGTCCAATATGGCATCTTTTTCCATGTTATACTATATAAAATGAACTTTTTTGTCCAATATGGCGTCTTTTTCCATGATATACTATATAAAATGAACTTTTTTGTCCAATATGGCGTCTTTCCCTCCCAAAATTCCTTATCCAATATGGCGGACTTTACACTATAATAAATGTAAAAAGATGACAACCGGATCAAAGATGGCGGGTACTTCCGGCGACTGTCGGCTACCTTCGTACGCTCTTAGCCTATGATGCACGCGTCGTCTGCTGGTCGGGCACGCATGCGCCCCTTGTTACTCTACTCATATATACAAAATAACAAATTTAATATTCCATACACTATAATAAAATTAATATTTCATATACTCTATGTGCTCGACCCGATCGTAGCGGACCTGGTGGCAAAACTTAGCACATCCTTTCGGAAACATGGCGCCTTCGGAAGGGAAGTCCCCGGGGGAAAATTCCCTCCCTCAAATTCCCTCGGCATACTATACAAAATGCACTCTTCCCATCTCATACTATATAAAATGCTAAAGATGGCGACCATTTACATATGTACTATATAAAATGCTTTCGTGTACTTCCGGCAACCGTCGGCTACCTTCGTACACGTCGTCTGCTGGTCTGACGCACACCCAAATGCCACGCTCTGATTGGTTACCTCCCTACTTTACAAATAATATTTCTCACACGTACTGTTAGACTACTTATTTAATTTTTCTCAAATTTTAACAAATACACAGATAACATACGCTCTTAGCTTTGGGTACTCATCCAAGGCTTCCTACACCGTTACCCCCCATATACTTATCTATCTAATCACAGATCATCCTCAAGCCCCTACTTAACACTCTAGACAACCCGCAATACACGTTTTTAATTAATTATTTATTCAAAATGAAGGAGCAATTCTTTTTATTTAATCTGTTTATAATTTGTAATACACTGTTAGCCTACCTATTTAATTAATTTTTTATTTAATTTATATCATTTTTTAATAAATACACTGTTAACCTAGCTTTATTATATAACATACACTGTTAGCCTACCTATTTAATTAATTTTTTATTTTATATTAAATACTCTGTTAACATGCGCTCTTACCTTCAACTACCATCTACTTCCGGTTAACTTCGTATTAACCCGACATCCTCTAAACCTAACACGCTAGCTTAACGCTCTTACCCATGCCTAACCGAACTATTCAACCTAAATTACTTTGCTCGGTGCCACCGACAGTACATTCAGTTCTCACACAACACAGGAACTGACCTCAATATTTTTTGCTATTTTAATTGGTACCCAGACGGACTGCATATCAACCACATGTTAACCCTAGAGGTCAAGTTTAGTGATATCAAACAACGTTGCATTTCCTCACAGATAGTCGTAGAATCCGACCATATCTGGTCTTTTATTAAACAAAACGAAAGAATTATTGGTATTATAGTCCCGTACTTTTAAAAAAAGAGAACAATAATAATTTATTTACACATTACGTTTTATTCAGTAAAATCAATCGATATTCTTGTTATTACCAATTATCATACGTAATACATAGAACCTTTTACAATAATTTGTGCTTTATATTTAAATTATTACGAGTAAACTTAATTTTAACAAAGTTTTATCAATTTGTTTTGTTGTAAATTCCATAATTTATAAAAATGCTAACACATTACATGTGTAATAATGAGAGATCGTACATCAAATTATACCGTATTTTCTAAAGTTTTTATAGTTTAGGTAGGATTTTAAACAATATGTATAGCATTTATAACCGAATTATTGTATGTTAACCAACCTAAACTTACAAATAACAATTATTATATCCACAAACACATGATAAATGAAGTGTAATAACCTCAAACACAAGATAATTCCTCACACTTTATATACACCATAGCAATACACTATTTACTGTATTTGAGACGTTAATCGTAGAGGTATGGGTCTTGAATGAATGTAGTCTTTGTTACTAACTAAGGCTGCTGGACCCTTTGATATATCATCTATTAACAACACAATAGTCAGAGAAACTATGACATGGAACCCAAACCCCTTAAAATTTAGTTAAAATGTCCATAAATAGGGTTATTTGTGTACAAAATATGTTATAATTCCCTAAAAGCAATAAAATACAGTGTCATAACAACGATATTTGTCCTAAACATTAAAAATTCCTTTAAAATACTCTTATAGAACCCCAGTTTGAGCTCAAAACAACGTACAAAACTGATGTAACACTTGTAAATTAATTGTTTAACCTACATAGCTATTTAGTTGACTCCAAACATTTGACAAAGTGTAAGTACCCAATATGAATAAATTCTCTATAATGTTCACATTTTAAGCTTGATTTTAACAAAACCTGGTGCTATTGATTCTTTGCACATTAAACAAATAAACAAATAGTTAGGTGAAACGTCTCTGTTGTAGAAACCGTGGTATTAACAGTAAGAAAGTTTGGTTTCTTTTGACTATAATATACTCGATCAGAAAATGCATATACACCACTCCCAAAGACCCAAACACATGGAGAACCTACTTACTGAACACACAGGCATCTTTACAGACCACATACCATACCGACACATCATAAAACCATGACTTAACAGTCCACTCAAACATACTCAAAACACAACACCTCTGATAGATAATCCACCTAAACACTACATAAAACCTATGATTGACACTCAACATTCATGGATGAGCACCTAACCATACATACGTACACCATAAAACCATGACTTAACAGTCCACTCAAACATACTCAAAACACAACACCTCTGATAGATAATCCACCTAAACACTACATAAAACCTATGATTGACACTCAACATTCATGGATGACCACCTAACCATACATACGTACACCATAAAACCATGACTTAACAGTCCACTCAAACATACTCAAAACACAACACCTCTGATAGATAATCCACCTAAAACACTACATAAAACCTATGATTGACACTCAACATTCATGGATGACCACCTAACCATACATACGTACACCATAAAAACATGACTTAACAGTCCACTCAAACATACTCAAAACACAACACCTCTGATAGATAATCCACCTAAACACTACATAAAACCTATGATTGACACTCAACATTCATGGATGACCACCTAACCATACATACGTACACCATAAAACCATGACTTAACAGTCCACTCAAACATACTCAAAACACAACACCTCTGATAGATAATCCACCTAAACACTACATAAAACCTATGATTGACACTCAACATTCATGGATGACCACCTAACCATACATACGTACACCATAAAACCATGACTTAACAGTCCACTCAAACATACTCAAAACACAACACCTCTGATAGATAATCCACCTAAACACTACATAAAACCTATGATTGACACTCAACATTCATGGATGACCACCTAACCATACATACGTACACCATAAAACCATGACTTAACAGTCCACTCAAACATACTCAAAACACAACACCTCTGATAGATAATCCACCTAAACACTACATAAAACCTATGATTGACACTCAAGATTCATGGATGACCACCTAACCATACATACGTACACCATAAAACCATGACTTAACAGTCCACTCAAACATACTCAAAACACAACACCTCTGATAGATAATCCACCTAAACACTACATAAAACCTATGATTGACACTCAACATTCATGGATGACCACCTAACCATACATACGTACACCATAAAACCATGACTTAACAGTCCACTCAAACATACTCAAAACACAACACCTCTGATAGATAATCCACCTAAACACTACATAAAACCTATGATTGACACTCAAGATTCATGGATGACCACCTAACCATACATACGTACACCATAAAAACATGACTTAACAGTCCACTCAAACATACTCAAAACACAACACCTCTGATAGATAATCCACCTAAACACTACATAAAACCTATGATTGACACTCAACATTCATGGATGACCACCTAACCATACATACGTACACCATAAAACCATGACTTAACAGTCCACTCAAACATACTCAAAACACAACACCTCTGATAGATAATCCACCTAAACACTACATAAAACCTATGATTGACACTCAACATTCATGGATGACCACCTAACCATACATACGTACACCATAAAACCATGACTTAACAGTCCACTCAAACATACTCAAAACACAACACCTCTGATAGATAATCCACCTAAACACTACATAAAACCTATGATTGACACTCAACATTCATGGATGACCACCTAACCATACATACGTACACCATAAAAACATGACTTAACAGTCCACTCAAACATACTCAAAACACAACACCTCTGATAGATAATCCACCTAAACACTACATAAAACCTATGATTGACACTCAACATTCATGGATGACCACCTAACCATACATACGTACACCATAAAACCATGACTTAACAGTCCACTCAAACATACTCAAAACACAACACCTCTGATAGATAATCCACCTAAACACTACATAAAACCTATGATTGACACTCAACATTCATGGATGACCACCTAACCATACATAGGTACACCATAAAACCATGACTTAACAGTCCACTCAAACATACTCAAAACACAACACCTCTGATAGATAATCCACCTAAACACTACATAAAACCTATGATTGACACTCAACATTCATGGATGACCACCTAACCATACATACGTACACCATAAAAACATGACTTAACAGTCCACTCAAACATACTCAAAACACAATACCTCTGATAGATAATCCACCTAAACACTACATAAAACCTATGATTGACACTCAACATTCATGGATGACCACCTAACCATACATACGTACACCATAAAAACATGACTTAACAGTCCACTCAAACATACTCAAAACACAACACCTCTGATAGATAATCCACCTAAACACTACATAAAACCTATGATTGACACTCAACATTCATGGATGACCACCTAACCATACATACGTACACCATAAAACCATGACTTAACAGTCCACTCAAACATACTCAAAACACAACACCTCTGATAGATAATCCACCTAAACACTACATAAAACCTATGATTGACACTCAAGATTCATGGATGACCACCTAACCATACATACGTACACCATAAAACCATGACTTAACAGTCCACTCAAACATACTCAAAACACAACACCTCTGATAGATAATCCACCTAAACACTACATAAAACCTATGATTGACACTCAACATTCATGGATGACCACCTAACCATACATACGTACACCATAAAACCATGACTTAACAGTCCACCCGCCTACCTCTGCACACACAATTCCTTAGGACACACCCTCCTCCCACCACTCATCCTACAGACAAATCTCCTTGAGAACTACCCATCCACCATAAAAACACTATTGCTTCATATAATCATGTTTCAAAATAACATTATTACACTGTAAGATAGGTTTAATATAGCTAAAGACCTAAAGTGTTTCCTAAAATTCTGTTTTCTCTAGAAATATGAGAGTCGTTGGTCGAAAACATCCAAACGAAACATAGAAAATAAGAATCAGCTAGTAGTTTCATAAAAATTCTGCTATACAACTAAAAAAATATGAGAAAAAATTAGGTTTAAAAACAATGAACACAGAAAAAATTAGGTTTAAAAACAATGAGAACAGAAAAAATTAGGTTTAAAAACAATGAGAACAGAAAAAATTAGGTTAAAAAAAAAAAAAAAAAATGAACATAAAAAAAGTAAGGTTAAAAAAATGAACACAGAAAAAGTTAGGTTAAAAAAATGAACATAGAAAAAGTTAGGTTAGCAAACATCAGAAAAGTAAGTCTAGTAAACAACCGAAAGGTTGATTGCTATCCTTACTTTTCCGAAAAGTTGTTAAAATTAACAAAAGTCATAAAATGTCCTATTTTATGAGTTTTGTTAATTTTAACTGAACTTTTCTGATGTTTGCTAACCTAACTTTTTCTATGTTCATTTTTTTAACCTAACTTTTTCTGTGTTCATTTTTTTAACCTTACTTTTTCTATGTTCATTTTTTTTTTTTTTTTTTTTTTTAACCTAATTTTTTCTGTTCTCATTGTTTTTAAACCTAATTTTTTCTGTGTTCATTGTTTTTAAACCTAATTTTTTCTCATATTTTTTTAGTTGTATAGCAGAATTTTTATGAAACTACTAGCTGATTCTTATTTTCTATGTTTCGTTTGGATGTTTTCGACCAACGACTCTCATATTTCTAGAGAAAACAGAATTTTAGGAAACACTTTAGGTCTTTAGCTATATTAAACCTATCTTACAGTGTAATAATGTTATTTTGAAACATGATTATATGAAGCAATAGTGTTTTTATGGTGGATGGGTAGTTCTCAAGGAGATTTGTCTGTAGGATGAGTGGTGGGAGGAGGGTGTGTCCTAAGGAATTGTGTGTGCAGAGGTAGGCGGGTGGACTGTTAAGTCATGGTTTTATGGTGTACGTATGTATGGTTAGGTGGTCATCCATGAATGTTGAGTGTCAATCATAGGTTTTATGTAGTGTTTAGGTGGATTATCTATCAGAGGTGTTGTGTTTTGAGTATGTTTGAGTGGACTGTTAAGTCATGGTTTTATGGTGTACGTATGTATGGTTAGGTGGTCATCCATGAATGTTGAGTGTCAATCATAGGTTTTATGTAGTGTTTAGGTGGATTATCTATCAGAGGTGTTGTGTTTTGAGTATGTTTGAGTGGACTGTTAAGTCATGGTTTTATGGTGTACGTATGTATGGTTAGGTGGTCATCCATGAATCTTGAGTGTCAATCATAGGTTTTATGTAGTGTTTAGGTGGATTATCTATCAGAGGTGTTGTGTTTTGAGTATGTTTGAGTGGACTGTTAAGTCATGGTTTTATGGTGTACGTATGTATGGTTAGGTGGTCATCCATGAATGTTGAGTGTCAATCATAGGTTTTATGTAGTGTTTAGGTGGATTATCTATCAGAGGTGTTGTGTTTTGAGTATGTTTGAGTGGACTGTTAAGTCATGTTTTTATGGTGTACGTATGTATGGTTAGGTGGTCATCCATGAATGTTGAGTGTCAATCATAGGTTTTATGTAGTGTTTAGGTGGATTATCTATCAGAGGTGTTGTGTTTTGAGTATGTTTGAGTGGACTGTTAAGTCATGGTTTTATGGTGTACGTATGTATGGTTAGGTGGTCATCCATGAATGTTGAGTGTCAATCATAGGTTTTATGTAGTGTTTAGGTGGATTATCTATCAGAGGTGTTGTGTTTTGAGTATGTTTGAGTGGACTGTTAAGTCATGGTTTTATGGTGTACGTATGTATGGTTAGGTGGTCATCCATGAATGTTGAGTGTCAATCATAGGTTTTATGTAGTGTTTAGGTGGATTATCTATCAGAGGTGTTGTGTTTTGAGTATGTTTGAGTGGACTGTTAAGTCATGGTTTTATGGTGTACGTATGTATGGTTAGGTGGTCATCCATGAATGTTGAGTGTCAATCATAGGTTTTATGTAGTGTTTAGGTGGATTATCTATCAGAGGTGTTGTGTTTTGAGTATGTTTGAGTGGACTGTTAAGTCATGGTTTTATGGTGTACGTATGTATGGTTAGGTGGTCATCCATGAATGTTGAGTGTCAATCATAGGTTTTATGTAGTGTTTAGGTGGATTATCTATCAGAGGTGTTGTGTTTTGAGTATGTTTGAGTGGACTGTTAAGTCATGGTTTTATGGTGTACGTATGTATGGTTAGGTGGTCATCCATGAATCTTGAGTGTCAATCATAGGTTTTATGTAGTGTTTAGGTGGATTATCTATCAGAGGTGTTGTGTTTTGAGTATGTTTGAGTGGACTGTTAAGTCATGGTTTTATGGTGTACGTATGTATGGTTAGGTGGTCATCCATGAATGTTGAGTGTCAATCATAGGTTTTATGTAGTGTTTAGGTGGATTATCTATCAGAGGTGTTGTGTTTTGAGTATGTTTGAGTGGACTGTTAAGTCATGGTTTTATGGTGTACGTATGTATGGTTAGGTGGTCATCCATGAATCTTGAGTGTCAATCATAGGTTTTATGTAGTGTTTAGGTGGATTATCTATCAGAGGTGTTGTGTTTTGAGTATGTTTGAGTGGACTGTTAAGTCATGGTTTTATGGTGTACGTATGTATGGTTAGGTGGTCATCCATGAATGTTGAGTGTCAATCATAGGTTTTATGTAGTGTTTAGGTGGATTATCTATCAGAGGTGTTGTGTTTTGAGTATGTTTGAGTGGACTGTTAAGTCATGGTTTTATGGTGTACGTATGTATGGTTAGGTGGTCATCCATGAATGTTGAGTGTCAATCATAGGTTTTATGTAGTGTTTAGGTGGATTATCTATCAGAGGTGTTGTGTTTTGAGTATGTTTGAGTGGACTGTTAAGTCATGGTTTTATGGTGTACGTATGTATGGTTAGGTGGTCATCCATGAATGTTGAGTGTCAATCATAGGTTTTATGTAGTGTTTAGGTGGATTATCTATCAGAGGTGTTGTGTTTTGAGTATGTTTGAGTGGACTGTTAAGTCATGGTTTTATGGTGTACGTATGTATGGTTAGGTGGTCATCCATGAATGTTGAGTGTCAATCATAGGTTTTATGTAGTGTTTAGGTGGATTATCTATCAGAGGTGTTGTGTTTTGAGTATGTTTGAGTGGACTGTTAAGTCATGGTTTTATGGTGTACGTATGTATGGTTAGGTGGTCATCCATGAATGTTGAGTGTCAATCATAGGTTTTATGTAGTGTTTAGGTGGATTATCTATCAGAGGTGTTGTGTTTTGAGTATGTTTGAGTGGACTGTTAAGTCATGGTTTTATGGTGTACGTATGTATGGTTAGGTGGTCATCCATGAATGTTGAGTGTCAATCATAGGTTTTATGTAGTGTTTAGGTGGATTATCTATCAGAGGTGTTGTGTTTTGAGTATGTTTGAGTGGACTGTTAAGTCATGTTTTTATGGTGTACGTATGTATGGTTAGGTGGTCATCCATGAATCTTGAGTGTCAATCATAGGTTTTATGTAGTGTTTAGGTGGATTATCTATCAGAGGTGTTGTGTTTTGAGTATGTTTGAGTGGACTGTTAAGTCATGTTTTTATGGTGTACGTATGTATGGTTAGGTGGTCATCCATGAATGTTGAGTGTCAATCATAGGTTTTATGTAGTGTTTAGGTGGATTATCTATCAGAGGTGTTGTGTTTTGAGTATGTTTGAGTGGACTGTTAAGTCATGGTTTTATGGTGTACGTATGTATGGTTAGGTGGTCATCCATGAATCGTTGAGTGTCAATCATAGGTTTTATGTAGTGTTTAGGTGGATTATCTATCAGAGGTGTTGTGTTTTGAGTATGTTTGAGTGGACTGTTAAGTCATGGTTTTATGGTGTACGTATGTATGGTTAGGTGGTCATCCATGAATGTTGAGTGTCAATCATAGGTTTTATGTAGTGTTTAGGTGGATTATCTATCAGAGGTGTTGTGTTTTGAGTATGTTTGAGTGGACTGTTAAGTCATGGTTTTATGGTGTACGTATGTATGGTTAGGTGGTCATCCATGAATGTTGAGTGTCAATCATAGGTTTTATGTAGTGTTTAGGTGGATTATCTATCAGAGGTGTTGTGTTTTGAGTATGTTTGAGTGGACTGTTAAGTCATGGTTTTATGGTGTACGTATGTATGGTTAGGTGGTCATCCATGAATGTTGAGTGTCAATCATAGGTTTTATGTAGTGTTTAGGTGGATTATCTATCAGAGGTGTTGTGTTTTGAGTATGTTTGAGTGGACTGTTAAGTCATGTTTTTATGGTGTACGTATGTATGGTTAGGTGGTCATCCATGAATGTTGAGTGTCAATCATAGGTTTTATGTAGTGTTTAGGTGGATTATCTATCAGAGGTGTTGTGTTTTGAGTATGTTTGAGTGGACTGTTAAGTCATGGTTTTATGGTGTACGTATGTATGGTTAGGTGGTCATCCATGAATGTTGAGTGTCAATCATAGGTTTTATGTAGTGTTTAGGTGGATTATCTATCAGAGGTGTTGTGTTTTGAGTATGTTTGAGTGGACTGTTAAGTCATGGTTTTATGGTGTACGTATGTATGGTTAGGTGCTCATCCATGAATGTTGAGTGTCAATCATAGGTTTTATGTAGTGTTTAGGTGGATTATCTATCAGAGGTGTTGTGTTTTGAGTATGTTTGAGTGGACTGTTAAGTCATGGTTTTATGATGTGTCGGTATGGTATGTGGTCTGTAAAGATGCCTGTGTGTTCAGTAAGTAGGTTCTCCATGTGTTTGGGTCTTTGGGAGTGGTGTATATGCATTTTCTGATCGAGTATATTATAGTCAAAAGAAACCAAACTTTCTTACTGTTAATACCACGGTTTCTACAACAGAGACGTTTCAACTAACTATTTGTTTATTTGTTTAATGTGCAAAGAATCAATAGCACCAGGTTTTGTTAAAATCAAGCTTAAAATGTGAACATTATAGAGAATTTATTCATATTGGGTACTTACACTTTGTCAAATGTTTGGAGTCAACTAAATAGCTATGTAGGTTAAACAATTAATTTACAAGTGTTACATCAGTTTTGTACGTTGTTTTGAGCTCAAACTGGGGTTCTATAAGAGTATTTTAAAGGAATTTTTAATGTTTAGGACAAATATCGTTGTTATGACACTGTATTTTATTGCTTTTAGGGAATTATAACATATTTTGTACACAAATAACCCTATTTATGGACATTTTAACTAAATTTTAAGGGGTTTGGGTTCCATGTCATAGTTTCTCTGACTATTGTGTTGTTAATAGATGATATATCAAAGGGTCCAGCAGCCTTAGTTAGTAACAAAGACTACATTCATTCAAGACCCATACCTCTACGATTAACGTCTCAAATACAGTAAATAGTGTATTGCTATGGTGTATATAAAGTGTGAGGAATTATCTTGTGTTTGAGGTTATTACACTTCATTTATCATGTGTTTGTGGATATAATAATTGTTATTTGTAAGTTTAGGTTGGTTAACATACAATAATTCGGTTATAAATGCTATACATATTGTTTAAAATCCTACCTAAACTATAAAAACTTTAGAAAATACGGTATAATTTGATGTACGATCTCTCATTATTACACATGTAATGTGTTAGCATTTTTATAAATTATGGAATTTACAACAAAACAAATTGATAAAACTTTGTTAAAATTAAGTTTACTCGTAATAATTTAAATATAAAGCACAAATTATTGTAAAAGGTTCTATGTATTACGTATGATAATTGGTAATAACAAGAATATCGATTGATTTTACTGAATAAAACGTAATGTGTAAATAAATTATTATTGTTCTCTTTTTTTAAAAGTACGGGACTATAATACCAATAATTCTTTCGTTTTGTTTAATAAAAGACCAGATATGGTCGGATTCTACGACTATCTGTGAGGAAATGCAACGTTGTTTGATATCACTAAACTTGACCTCTAGGGTTAACATGTGGTTGATATGCAGTCCGTCTGGTACCAATTAAAATAGCAAAAAATATTGAGGTCAGTTCCTGTGTTGTGTGAGAACTGAATGTACTGTCGGTGGCACCGAGCAAAGTAATTTAGGTTGAATAGTTCGGTTAGGCATGGGTAAGAGCGTTAAGCTAGCGTGTTAGGTTTAGAGGATGTCGGGTTAATACGAAGTTAACCGGAAGTAGATGGTAGTTGAAGGTAAGAGCGCATGTTAACAGAGTATTTAATATAAAATAAAAAATTAATTAAATAGGTAGGCTAACAGTGTATGTTATATAATAAAGCTAGGTTAACAGTGTATTTATTAAAAAATGATATAAATTAAATAAAAAATTAATTAAATAGGTAGGCTAACAGTGTATTACAAATTATAAACAGATTAAATAAAAAGAATTGCTCCTTCATTTTGAATAAATAATTAATTAAAAACGTGTATTGCGGGTTGTCTAGAGTGTTAAGTAGGGGCTTGAGGATGATCTGTGATTAGATAGATAAGTATATGGGGGGGTAACGGTGTAGGAAGCCTTGGATGAGTACCCAAAGCTAAGAGCGTATGTTATCTGTGTATTTGTTAAAATTTGAGAAAAATTAAATAAGTAGTCTAACAGTACGTGTGAGAAATATTATTTGTAAAGTAGGGAGGTAACCAATCAGAGCGTGGCATTTGGGTGTGCATCAGACCAGCAGACGACGTGTACGAAGGTAGCCGACGGTTGCCGGAAGTACACGAAAGCATTTTATATAGTACATATGTAAATGGTCGCCATCTTTAGCATTTTATATAGTATGAGATGGGAAGAGTGCATTTTGTATAGTATGCCGAGGGAATTTGAGGGAGGGAATTTTCCCCCGGGGACTTCCCTTCCGAAGGCGCCATGTTTCCGAAAGGATGTGCTAAGTTTTGCCACCAGGTCCGCTACGATCGGGTCGAGCACATAGAGTATATGAAATATTAATTTTATTATAGTGTATGGAATATTAAATTTGTTATTTTGTATATATGAGTAGAGTAACAAGGGGCGCATGCGTGCCCGACCAGCAGACGACGCGTGCATCATAGGCTAAGAGCGTACGAAGGTAGCCGACAGTCGCCGGAAGTACCCGCCATCTTTGATCCGGTTGTCATCTTTTTACATTTATTATAGTGTAAAGTCCGCCATATTGGATAAGGAATTTTGGGAGGGAAAGACGCCATATTGGACAAAAAAGTTCATTTTATATAGTATATCATGGAAAAAGACGCCATATTGGACAAAAAAGTTCATTTTATATAGTATAACATGGAAAAAGATGCCATATTGGACAAAAAAGTGAATTTTATATAGTATAACATGGAAAAAGACGCCATATTGGACAAAAAATTGAATTTTATATAGTATAACATGGAAAAAGTTAGGTTAAGACTGTATTTTATATAGTGTATCTTATATAGTATAACAAGGTTAACAGTGCATTTTATATAGTATAACACGGAAAAAGTTAGGTTAACAATGAATTTTATATAGTATAACAAGGTTAACAGTGAATTTCATATAGTATGATGTGGGAATTTGGAGGGAAATTTGGGAATTTGGAGGAAAATCGGGAAAATTGGAGAAAAAGTAAGGTAATTTCGGGAAAATCGGGAATTTGGGGGAAAATCGGGAATTTTGGGGAATTCCGGGAAAAGCGTGGGAAATTTGGCGGGAATTTGAGGTTAGGAAAAGTGAGGTTAGAAAATTTGGCGGGAAATGGGCGCCGCCATCTTGGATCCGGCCGCCATCTTGGATCCGGTTCCGGCCGCCATCTTGGATCCGGTCACGTGACCGCCGCCATCTTGAAAGTCCAAAGGTCAAAGTGGGTCTGTTTCCTGGGCTTTTTATCTACTCCTATATAAAACAAACACCAAGCAAGAAAATGAATGGACTTGCAGATTCCCAAGGTATTGTACAGTAGCAGCAAGAGATTTTCAATGTTGAGGAACAGTTTGAGGAGTCCGGGAAACAAATATATCTGCAGTATATTAGACTGTCTTTTGTCCCATTCACTATAAGAATCATTTGAAGAACGGAGAAAATTTATCTTGGAGGAAACTAATACTTGCTATTTTATAACATGTGGTTTAGAGTAACACGTTTTAACAATTGGTAAAGAAATGTATCACTAAATTACTTGAAATAATATTTTAGAGCTGCAATAGTTGGACATTGTATTTTCATAAGGCTTTGGACACAACATTGGAAGCTGAAATATAAAATTTAGAGTTTAAATATAGGTAATTGCAAAGTATACAAATTAGTATCTTTAATTAAGTATAATTTGTCACTAAGTAAGTAATTAATTAATTTGTAATTAATTGTACATTTTGTATTTTTTTTATTCGCGTAAAATAAACAAAAAAATTAAGTTAAATGTCTTTACAAAAAAAGGCAAATAATTAATGCTGTTAATAATTACTCTCTAGTTCTGGTGACATTAACACGTGTTTCCCCAAGGTCTTCACTATTACCTTTGTATGTTAATTGTTTACTTAAATACGCGATGTGAATTATGATACATATCACTCCAAGTTCCATTGGATCATTCTACAATATAGACCTTAGAGAGTAAGAGATTATGCTAATCAGTGTATGAGTCTCGAAATTTGTATTTACAAAAACTAAAACGTGTTAAAATAAAATCCTCCACACATTTACAGTTTAAAAATACAATATACGAATAGAAAATAAATATTGTTTATTCTAACTACATTTTATACTTGATGACCTGGTCTGTACGTGAGGGGTTTCTACCTCTCACTAGGTAGGTACGGCTCATGATGACTGGTATTATTAAAGTCATTTATAATTTTTAGCACCGCCATTCTAAACGTAGGTAGAACTCCTAAGGGCCCTCTTGCAAGTTCTCAAGTTCTCCTGAGCTCTTTCTACACTTGTTCTAGAACGTACTACATTTGAAGACCTCTATATTCTATCATCATAGGTAGGCCTCTTGAGGAATCTATAATGTATTGTACTTAAGGACCTTCTATATTCTATCACCATAGGTAGGCTTCTTGAGAACTCTGTAATTGTACTTAAGGATCTGTTATATTCTATCATCTTAGGTGGGCCTCTCGAGAACTCTGTAATTTTACTTAAGGACCTGCTATATTCTATCATCATAGGTGGGCCTCTTGAGAAATCTGTAATTTTACATAAAGACCTTCTATATTATATCTTCATAGGCGGGCCTCTTGAGAACTGTAAAACGCATTGTACTTAAGGACTTTCTATATTCTATTATGATAGGTAGGCCCCTTGAGAACTCTATGTTATATTGTACTTAAGGCCCTTCTATATTCTATCATCACAGGTGGGCCTCTTCAGGACCCTCTCATCTACATATTATATTATATGCACCTTTTACATTCTATCATCATAGATGGGCCTCTTGAGAACTCTATAATGTATTGTACTTAAGGACCTTCTATACTCTATCATCATAGGTAGGTCTCTTGAGAACTCTATAATGTATTGTACTTAAGTACCTTCTTTATTCTATCATTATAAGTAGGCCTCCTGAGAACTCTGTAATTGTACTTAAACACCTTCTATATTCTATCATCATAGGTAGGCCTCTTGAGGAATCAATAATGTATTGTAATTAAGGATCTTCTATATTCTATCATCATAGGTGTGCCTCTTGAGAACTCTGTAATTGTACGTAAAGACCTTCAATATTCTATCATCATAGGCGGGCTTCTTAGATCTCTGTAATTGTACGTAAAGACCTTCAATATTCTATCGTCATCGGTGGGCTTCCTGAGAACTCTGTAATTGTACGTAAAGAGCTTCAATATTCTACCATCATAGGTGGGCTTCTTGAGAACTATATAACATATTGTACTTAAGGACCTTCTATACTCTATCATCGTAGGTAGGCCTCTTGAGGACTCTATAATGTATTGTACTCTATATTTTACCCCCAGATACACAATTTTAGGGGTAATAAAAAGGTTGCCATTACGGAACTATGAACAATTTTTCAAAATTGTTATACAAAAAATGACTCTTATTGCACGCCTTCAATTGGTCCAATTATCCTACAACATTTTAGACTCGGAAGTTTTAGTGGTTTTTGAAAAATAGTGGCCAGTCAGTCAGTGGCATTTGGCTTATATATATAAGCCTATAATTAAATAAATAAATAAAAGGTAATATTTGTTACTTTGGTAAATAAACGTGTGTTCAACTTGTAGTGGTTCTTACATTTTATGTATGCTGTTAAGTGCAAGAGAGGTTTTAACTTGGATTGCTGATTTGATTATTATTAATTTTGTTGCTTAATTTAAATTCATTCTGTGAGTTCCATTTCATCTCATCTCATTCATTTCTTCATTTTGGATGGTTCGGTTTCATAGAAATGGGTTGACGTGTTTAGATAAAGTTTGCACAAAGTAGGATGACAGTAAGTACTTATGACATGGGTCCCTCCTCCCATCAACCCATTCCCTCACCACTAACATGGCTATCTCCAAGAGACATCCCTGTTTTGTAGTTACGTAGCTCTTAGATTTTTTGACTTGACTGTGAACAAATTATTCTGATTATATGTGTATATTTTGAATGCCAGTAATACATTAGATAGTAGATATAATTGTTGGTAAATTCACCTATTAAAATAAAATAAATCAGCTTTCATTTCAGATAATTTAGTTCATGGAACTGATGTGTGAACTTTTCAGTATTTTTTACATTACATTAGGGATAATTTATATTTAAAAAAGCCATAGAGGGAACAATAAAAAATGAATTTCAAAATTTCGTGTTATAATATTGTAGATATTTGACTTAGGTTTAAAATATCAAGTTTTATTTGTTATAATTTCAACATATTTAAAAACATATATCACACTTTTTTTAAAGAGAGGCCGATCCATCATCTTCACCTTACTCTGACCATTTCCAATACACTATTGATCTGTGCGGAGAACTTATTAGACATAGTACAGGGGCGAACCAGTACAGTAGAAGGTGAATATTACTGATAAATCTTTCAGCTTCTAGGTCGGATTCGAACCAGCGCTCTACTCCAGGTTGAAAGTCCTTACCCCTAGACCGGTCAGCCACCAGCTCGCTCGAAGAGAAGAGAAGTCTATCCAGGCAAATCTTCTCTTCTCTGCTCTCCTCTGCTCTCCTCTCCTCTCCTCTCATCTCCTTTCCTTTCCTCTTCTCAACTTAGTTGTTTATGAGACGATGCCAACCATTAGGGAGCATACAACAAAACACGCAGTGAAAACTGTTACTGCCGAGAAACAATGTATCAACGATTTTATAGACTGTAGTCATATTATTTTAACCATACTTACTGGAATAGGATTATTTAAGAGTTACTCAAAGTAAGTCTTGCTCAAAGTTATGAAACAAAAAAATACAACAACTGCTATGTTTTCTCTACTGAACCATACTGTAAAAGAACTGGATATAGGAAAGTGTGTCTCTGGCCTTTTCTTCGATCTTAGTAAGGCATTTGACACTGTCAACCATGGCCTGTTGTGCAGCAAGATGTACAACATTGGTATAAGAGGGCTAGCGCTGGATTGGTTCGCCTCATATCTGAGGGGGAGGAGCCAGGTTGTGGAATTTACATTGGTGGACTGTATTGTCTTCGACGCTTCTTTTCTCCTTAGATTCCAGTTTTGAGGGGAGTGACACAGGGGTCTATACTTGGACCGATTTTATTTCTTTTATATGTTAATGACTCGTCATCCTGTGTGAAGAGTGGTAGGATATGTCAATTTGCTGATGATACCGCTCTTTCTTTGTCTGCTCACAATTTTCAGTCTCTAGAACAAATTTCCTTCATAGAATCAAATAATCTGCTCCAATGGTTTCAAGAAAACATGTTGTAAATTAACACCCAAAAAGCACAGCTTCTACAATTTTTAGTTTCAAAAACAAATAAACACAGTTCTCCTTTAAATGTCATTTTGGATGAAACCATAATTTACCGATCTGATAAAGTTAAATTTCTTGGAATAATGGTGGATGAGGGTTTGGATTTTTATGCGCATTTGGATTATGTCTCCAGAAAGGTATGCATAGGCACGTACATGTTGAGAAATTTAGCGAAAACTGTAAATAGTGATGTTCTTCTCTTGGCTTATTATGGCCCAGTCTACCCATACCTGGCCTACGCAGTACCTATTTGGGGAAATGAAAAACAATAGAACCCGTTTTCTATTTCGTCTTAAAAAAAGCCATAAGAGTTATATTTTCCTTAAATAAACGTCAATCCTGTAAATAACTCTTTCAAAATTATAAGGTTCTGACCTTTCCCTCTATTTTTATTCTTGAAAACCTCACCTTTGTAAAATTAAATTTCCCTGTCTTTTCCACTTTCTCTAACCACTCTTCGTGTCAATCACAGTTTAAGAATACAAAGCATTCTACTGCCATCTTTGAGAAACATGCCCTTTATAATGGTGTAGCTCTTTATAACTGCCTTCCACTCTCACTTAAACTGGAGACTAACCATATAAAATTTAAGAAACAACTGAAAAGCCTTCTGCTCGACCTTTGTTGTTACAACGTCCATGAGTTTCTAGCTGGCCATAAATAATTCTGATTTACTGTGATTGTTGCAAACTTGAAATATAAATAAATGTTTTTTGCTCTATCTTTTCACATGTTGTAGTCTTAGTTGATTATTGTTTTATTGCATTTACTATGACTTGGCTAATGTGTGTATATATGTTTACTGGCTTAATAAACGATTTGTTTTGATTTGAAGTTCTCAGCTCAATATACTAACAATAACAGATTTTTCAAATTATTTTCTTCAAATAACATGGTTCAATGACTATGAAATAAATAGTTGAAGGTAATCACCTCGATATATCTATGTAATTATAACTGAATTATATGTATTTTTAAAGTAACTTAGTCTAATGCTATATTAGTTGGATTTTTCTGTGCGTTACAAAACAAAATAAATCAAGTTATATGAAAATCTAGCGTGTTATGAAATAAATTAAATTCGATAAACTGACAATGGTAGTTTCTCTTGCGGTAATAATGGCTATTACCAAACTATACACCTTTATGTGAAAATTTAGAAGATTTTCATTATAAAAAAAACTTTTAACAGTAGGTATGAAAATACGAATTTCGATTTTTCTGAAAATAACTTTTAAAAATAGACAGATTTATTTTTCTAAAGTTTTGTTCACATTGTACCTGTAAATCAGGTAGTATACAGTACTCATGCATAAATGAGGAGACTACGTAGTTAGTAACGTAGTCATCAGTGACACTTTGTAGTCGACTGTCGAAGGTAACAACTTGTTGATTGTATTATTATAGTTAGAAAACTAGTTGCGCCAAGTTTGTTGCAGACTAAGCAGATATTGACTCAACTGATCGTTTATTCCAAAGTTGAAGCAGTGCTGAACTACACAAAGTCATTTATTAGCTTCTAATTAGATAATGTGGGAAGTAATAAATTTACTTAATGTGTGACTTTTTACCAACGAAAAAAGTAAGGGCACACTGAAATATTGAAGAATTTTCTGCACTTTCAATCACTTGTTACATAATCAAATAACATTTTCTTAATTTTTTTATTTTTGTTTCCACTTAGTGTATTAGGAGTGCTTTAAAATTATTTATTTTTTTAATGATTTTGATAGTAATTTTTTCTAATTATTGTATTCTAAAACTATCAGTTTAGAAGAATGCTTGCAAATGTATTGCTAAGTCTTATTGATTAGAAGATGTTAAGATATACTGCTCATGTTGCCATAAACATTTGTCTTTAATCCAATGATGACGTACTCACTGATCACAAAATCTCAGAAAACACGGAGCTGATTTTGATGAAATTTGGATGGAAGTTAGCTGTTATATCATAGAGAATCTTTCACCAGGATTTCTTGAAGTACCATTCCTAATGGAAAGAAACAACCTCAACTTTATTTCTACAAGAGTAACATTGGGAGTAATTTGGTAATTTAATAATTTATTTCAAACAGCTGATACAAAAAAGTCAACGTGACGCAAAAGTTAAGGTAATTTCTAACACCTTTGGAACGATTGCACTTCTTTGCATCCCCCTAAAGTATACTTGTAGGGTTTCTAAACCATAAAACTTTGTTATCAAGGCAGCAGGCTGAATTTATATTGATGTTATTATGGTTTAGAGTAGAGAACCAAGAAGCAAGCAGTCCGTGGTGGAGCATGGGTACAATGTGAACTACATGATATCAGTAAAAAATGTTCCATTTAAGACTATTTTGAAGTTCAATATTTTGCTAGTAAAATATATTCAACGTTTCAAGCAGAAAAATTCTCATTTCAGTAGTAGTCGGACAACATTTTTATATATCATAAATAATTTATCCTATAAGTAAAAATTGACCAAATCAAATCAAATCAAATCAAGTTTGTTTTGCAAAGACACTGTAAAATGTATAGCAATCGTCATATTAAAAACATTCAAATTAATACATTCATACCACATCGAAACCTCATTCAAACATAGAAAATATTCAGTCACAGATTCATTTATGCCTAATTCCCGCTTCCGGCGCCGGTTGTCAGTCGTCTGATTATGTGGTCTCCCAGTACTCAGACCCAGTAATACTCGTCAGCACTATAAAATGCACGAGACGTTAAAAAGTGTTTGAGACGAGTTTTTAACGCATTGGGCGTTGGTGGATTTTTAATTGAGTCCGATAATTTATTGACAAAAGAAAGCCCGTGTGTGAGGGCAAGCGTTCGTAGACTACCGTCCTGTGGCTTCCAGTTCGGTAGTCATCCCTGTGTCTGGTTTCGTGCGCATGTATATCCCACCCACTTACCATGGAACTTTTACATATGAAAAACATTATTGTTTCTAATATGTAAAGGCATGGCAGTGTCAATAATTGCAGGTTTTTGAACGCTTCTCTACAAGAATTTCTGAACGTTAACTGTGCGATTATACGAATCGCTTGTTTTTGCAATCTAAACGCTCTGCTGAATCTGTTGAAGCTCCCCACAGTACCACACCGTAGGTGAGATGAGGGTAAATCAAGCCATAATACGCCGTCATCAGAACCTGAGTTGGGCAGAATTTGGCTAAAGTTCTTAAGACGTAAATGCCTGAGGACAATTTTGAGCAAACATGGTCGATGTGATAATTCCAGGTCAACCCTCGATCCAGGTGTATTACTAGGAATTTTGAGCTAACAGCCTCATTTGGCAGGGTATCCCCCAACCAAACGGTTGACCTTTCAGTGATACAAAATGGACACTGCATTGACAGTGAACATCCTAGACTGGTCACGAGTACAGTTCAGGTTCAACGTAATGTAATTTACCTGTTGGAGTCAACGGATGGCGTGTAGTATAAAGTTAATATTTATTCGTGTTATTTTAATTTAGTAATTTATGTGATAAAGTAGTGTAAGTGAATGAATAAAGCCCGGTACTGGCTAAATTAAATACCTATTATTGGAGCTATTTGATATCCGAGTAGTAGTATTTGTGATATCGTGTAAAGTCTTCCATAGAACCACCATCATTTCTCACCAGTTCACTAATTTTATAGATTTAAGCTTTTACTTAAATTTCTATACCTATCAGACTTATCTTCAACTTTCAGACGTTTATTTGAGTCACCAGACGTGTGATCTTATCAAAACAAGTGATCTTATTAGACTTGTTTTTATCAGACGCGTATTTATCTGATCAGACTCGCCCTTATCTTATCAGACGTGTATTTTACGTATCAGGCATGTCAAATTTATTAGACGTGTCTTTAACTTTCAGACGGGTATTTAAGTCACCATTATCTTATCAGTGTATTATTCTTATCAGACTCTTCCTTATATTATCAGACGTGTCTGATAATATAAGACTGAAATACGTTAAAACTTTCAGACGTGTATTTTAAGTCACCAGAAGTGTATTTATTTTTCAGGCTTGTCTTTAACGTATTAGATTTGTTCTTGCTGAGACTTTAAACAAAGGAATTAAATAACCAAACCTTAGAACCAAACTTTTTATTTGAAATCTATCATGTTTGATTATCAAACACGTAAAGAGCCACAGGAACTTCATAATATTTAATTTATACTTACCAATTATTTTTACCGTTTTAATTTTAATTCTATAATATATATTATTTTATTAAAGGTCTGTAACATTTTCAACAGGACCTACGAAATTAAACTGCTGCATTGATTTTAAACAGAGGTACATTTTATCTTATTCCAAACATATAGAAATAAAATAACCATGTGGTACCAAAATATTACATACAAGATCCAAGATTAGAAATCGTATATTTCGTAAATAACAGATTTTTTTCATGAAATATGCTAGGATTAAATCATAAATAACCAACACAACGTATATTGATAAAAAAAAGAAATCATGCAGTAATCTAAGTCAATTCAAACTAGGAAATGTAGAATAAATAAGATAGATTTTTTGACGTATGATAGTTAGATTCATTATGTGGTTATGTATGAAATATTTGTGCGTGGTAAAGTATAGCAGATTTAACTACGAATAAACTAGTAAGCTTTCTGTAAGTGGTTGAATGTATTTATGAAGTTCTCTATCGTAACCTAATGATGATGATGGATTAACGACGCACAAGACAAACTTTAGAAATAAACATTACTGTCATTAATCTGTAAAAGTTCTTATGTCTTAAAAGTACATACAACATTGTCCTCCGAACAACAACTCAGACAATGACTAAAAGAAATATGAGATGTTGTCATTCCTTACCGGCAATAAAAACTTCTTTACTGTCGTAACTTAGAACTTGTTCTCCTCTAAAAGAAATAGTACTTACGTTTATATTCACTTCCTTGTTTTTTAAGACGTAAAAAGAACAAATATTACATACAACAAGTGTGTTCTAAGTATAGTCAGGTGACGGGCGTAACGTGTTTTACAACCATTGGTCCATTACCTCTACACAGTAAGACACATTCTGCGTGCTTCATTTTGTATTAATACTCGGCGTTTATGCCCATCTTTAAATGTAATGATAAGTTTTGTTATACATTCTAATTTTAATTGTTATACCAGATTATGTCAAGTTTGGAAAAGTTAAAGGATTTGTATCGAATTTTACAAAACTAATAATTTAAGTTAAATTTTACAGGAAGGACAAATAGTTAGTGTTTTCTCCCAAACCGGCATCTGACCTCTTTCATGTTATCTGGTCTAGGAACTATTGTAGATATTACCAATTATGAAGAAAATAAATATTTTAAAATTTACTTTCTTGTGTAAAACACCTCAATTATTGTCTAGGCAAAATAAAAACGTTGTTATAATTTTTATAAACAAATCTGAGTTCTCTAAAAATGTTCCATTTCATAAGAGAGACATGTTTTTTTCAAGATGCTTTCTCAACCTAAAATTAAGAAATATATACACCGTCACTAGTGGTCACTAGTCGGTGTATATATAAAAATCACTAGTGTATATATAAAAGTCACTAGTGGGTATAGCTAGGACCAGCTATACCCTATTTTATTGGATTTCTCGGCTTGACAATGAGCACGCCTGATGGCATTTGAGTGAAGCTCTGACGCGCGGTGTTGCCAAGAGCACATTGCGTCTGGCAATAAATAACAATATATATAAATAACAAGGAACAAACATTCATAACACACTATAAACAACAACAAAAAAGCCTTGGTTATAAAATGATTATGTACACACAAAGTCACGTTTTCAAATCAGCAGGTTATTGGACATGTCTAGATAAAGAACTAACTTAGATGAAACATGGCAACCATGTACGGCGTTAAGGTGTAACAGGTCCACCAAATTGATAAATAAATAAATTAAATCAAACAAATAATAAATTATTTTAATGAAAAGGGATATATTTAATTAAAATAAATAACAAACATTTAGCAAATGTTCAAATAATATTCGAAAATCATTGTAAGCGAGTGATAGACCACCCAAGAGGACAGACAGAACAGAGGCGTCTATATTTGAGATACAATGACAGATGTTTTCTAAGAATTGAACGAACAACATGCCTTCTTCATTGTCGTAAACAGACAAGCGCCATCATGTCACCTAAGGACGAGTCCAAATGATAACCAAAAGGGGAGGCACTATAACCAAACAGAGGAAGAGTCCAAATAAACTGTCTAGTAACAAAAAAAGCCACGGAGTGCAGCACAGTACGGGGAGAACAGTATACGATATGGGCAGCGACCTCGTGGTATAACCGGAAGTTCTAAACTCTAAAAACCCAAGACCCATAGTTGTACCGGAAGAGAAAGTAAGAGTAGGGGGATTCGAGTTCAACGGTTAAGAGGCGTTTCTCTCCCCATTAAAAGTCAGATCATAGAATGTGAAGGATGTCATCATCCATCGACATCCCGCGATTTCATGCATGTAGATTTTTTATTCGATGAATTTATTAAAATTCAAATGTAGTCTTGTATTTTAAAATCATTTTTAATAAAGATAAACAAATAGTGCTTTACGATTTAATATCAGATTAAAATATGTGTATTAAGAACACGATATAGTCTACTAAACCACGCGGGTGAACTTCAAGACTACAAGGACACTCAGCTAAGTTTTACTGATAATTTAAGTTATAATCTAGAAATCAATTATCAACTTTCTAAATAATATTATTCTGAATGTAATTTTTAATATATTGCAGTTGAATTTTTATTGTAATGCAAATACTAACAAAGTAACGTAATGATCTTGAATAATGTAAAATAAATTAAATTTGCTAAAGTAAAATCTGTTTGTGTACTATATAGTTCCACCGAATTACCACTTATCACGACCCTGAAATCAATTTAAGAGCAATCATGCAATAATATAATGAATTTCATTAAATCAAATAAATAATTTTAATAAAGGTAACAACCTCTTAAAGGTAGAAGGTTACAAATTGTCACCCAATAAGTTGGGACAAAAAAGAAATAAATTAAATTATTCTGATTTAATAAACAGCATTGATTAATTTAATCAATAGATTAAATTAATAAAATTAAATAAAAAGAAACAATGTTACAGAATGGCACCTAACAACGTGGAGCTATATAGTACAAATTTTAACTTATTCAAAGTATTTACAAAATAATTTTTAACAATTTGTTAAAGAATCAGTAGGTGTGAAATTTTTAATTTCATTACAAAGTAATTGAAAAAGTGAAAAGATTTATAGGACATATTTTTAAATCATTAAATTCTAAAAAAGAAGTAATTATGTCAAACATAGATAATATAGAAAATACGGAGGTGGACTCTGATGACTCTGAAACGTCCTTAAGTATCCTAAAAGAAATAAAAATAAATAAAAACAAATGTGATGAAGCTAGGCCAGAATCGAGTATGGAAAATACATTAGCACACATAGTTGAGATGCTAGGAAACATGAACACTAAATATGATAATTTAGTAAAAATAAATGAAGAAAATAATACTAAATATGACACCTTAGAAACTAAACTAAATAGTATAAATGAAAGTATGAATACTAAATTTGACAAGATTAATACTGATATGGTAGAGATGAATAGGGAAAGTAATGTGAAACTAGATGAGCTTAGGAGAGATATAAATGAAAGAATAGATAAGTTTGAAGATAAACTTATAAACAAACTAAAAGAGGTAAAAGTAGATTGTAGCAAAGACAGTAAAGTAGTAAAGGAGGATAATGTAGTAAATGAAATAAATGAAGTAGAGAATAAAGATAGGCAAGAACCTATAAAAATAAATAATGCTGAAGATAAGCTACTATCAAATAAATCAGATGTGCTGATAGAAGCAAATAATGTCACTAACACTAAACTAGAGGAGATTAATGTTAAGTTAGGTGAGATAAATGCTAAAATGAAAGAGGCAAATGACAGTAACTTAAGGGGAGATGTACGTCAACATTTTTAAAAAATTCAAAATTTTTATTATTTTTTTTTATTTTAGTTTGTTTTTTTTATGAACACAATGGTATATAATACATATGCAATAAGGTGTCAATTTGTGCGATAAATGTTTTTTTTTAATTGCTTACACAAGGCGCAGCACCGAAAAGTGCTGATCTCACAGCAGTACATCGTTATACATAATCAATTTTTATGGTAACATATTTATTTGTTTACTTTGTTGGTTGGCTAATCTGTAAGTTACCAATATGCTTATTTGAAATATCTTAGCATCTGTTTATTGTTTACATTTGTGTCAAATGCTTGGTTAGTAATCTTGTGTCAATAATCTTTCTGTTCGTGAATTGTAATAAAGTTTTGTTTTGTTTTGTTTTTATCACATTTTGTTCGGTGAAATGACTAGGTCTAAAAAGTTGTGGAAGAAGAGAAGTTTCCGTGGAAACAGATTTACTTTTATACTTTTATTTATAAAGAAAGATTACAAGTGCTAGAAGAACTAGGACTAGGGTTGGGAAAAACTGCGCTCAAAATATCACTGATGCGGATAAATCCCGAGTTATGAAAGCCCATCTAGCATGTACAGAACGTTCTAAGCTATCCAGGAAGAGGTCAAGGATGATAAGGAAGAATCTTATAGATACTGAGAAAGAAAAGGGACAAGATTACCAGGCCAGAATGTTTTAAAATTTCAATAAAGTGTAAGTTTTTATCTGATTTTACATACGTGTTTTGTTTTTAGTCTCCCCGAAAACACATTTTTTTTTCACAAATGCCCCATTATCTCAGAATGTAATAAAGTTACAGAGGTGATATTTTTACCACATGTTCTACTGATGCAATTACTAAATCCCAGCTATTTTTGTAAAGATAACTCTATAGAGACAAATATTAAAAAATATTTATTAAAAATAAAATGTAAATAAAAAATAATAATTTTAAAAATGTTGTAATTCAGTTGTTTAATTTTTTTAATCCATTAATTTAGCAGGATATGCACAAGACAATGTTATTAGTATATAGTAAAAATTTCAACTGTGTATCTCATATACTTTCTGAGATAATGGGTCATTTGTATGTATTCAATTAACATGGACAGGGTAGGGGACGTACATCTCCCCTTAAAGCTAAAGGAGGAAACTAATGTGAGGTTAGATT
The DNA here is from genome assembly GCA_035578905.1 of Stictocephala bisonia. Taxonomy (NCBI): domain Eukaryota; kingdom Metazoa; phylum Arthropoda; class Insecta; order Hemiptera; family Membracidae; genus Stictocephala; species Stictocephala bisonia. The sequence goes on from JAQJVL010002501.1 coordinate 47,024, forward strand.
TGCTGGTAAACATAACCAATAAAATAAACTCTAAACTTGATGAAATAAATGTAAGGTTAGATGGAAAAAATGTTGAGATTAAAGAAGTAAATAATGGTGTAGTAAAGTTAAACGATGAATTTAACATGAAAACTAATGAGCACATAAAAGAAGTTGATGATAGGATAGAGAGTACTGAAGACAACTTTGTCAATAAAACTAAAAAGGTAAATGTAGACTTTGTTGAGTGCCAGCTAGATGAACACTTAAAAGTAAATGCAACACCAAGTGAGATAGGCTATGAATCAAATAGTAAAATCAGTAGGCCTAGAATAAATGATGAAATAGAAAACCAGATAGGGTATCTAAACACAGTGTTAGATAACAAAGTAGAACAAATAAACAAAACCCTAGCACTTAGTAACTTTAACTTTGAAAGTGTAGTAGATGACTTCAGATGTCAAGAAAATAAAAAACTAAAAATGATCAGAAGTAGGATAGAGGAGCTAAATGAGTTCTTTGAATTTGAGATGACTATCATAAATAAATATTGGGGCCTAAACAAACAAAAGGAAGTTGAAAATAATATGATGGGGGGTGAAAACTTTGATGTAGACATGGAAGACTTTGTAAACTATGTGATGAGGTATTATAATATTTCATGTTTCTCAAACTTTAAATATAAAAAGAAAAAATTTAAATCAGTACTCTCGGATAACTACATTTGCTTAGAAAACTAAACTGCAAACTCAGCTGTTCACTAAAAAATACTTAGAAATAATAATAAATAGTGATTGAAGCAAGGAAACTTTAATAATGGTAGGAGGGTCCTATAAAAATAAATAAAGAAAGTGTAGAGATGATTATTAAATGAGAAAACACTTAAAAGATATCATAATAATAAATATATGATAGTGTAAAGAATATGACATTAATAATAATGTGAGATTTGTTTAAAAGAAAAATAAATGGAGGGGTAATTATATAAATGAAAAAATACTTAAAGATGTCATTTAATATTAAACAAATAATAGGCCTAGTTGAAGAATTATAATATTGACAGTAAGATGAATATGTGATTAAATAGGAGATTTAAATATAACATTGAAATAATATGACATTCATGTTAAACTAAGATGATAAATAAATATTGTTAATGGTAAGAATGACTGTTAAAAGAAAAATATCTACAAATGTCATGGTAATAAATATATGGTAGGCCTAAATAAAAAATTTGTGAAAAATAATAATAACCGGAGAGTGGTTACGGAGTAAAAAATATAAAAAGATTTGAATGTAACGCTGATAATAATAATGTGTAATAAATGAATACAACATTAATAACAAAATGATTTTTATGTGAGAAAAAGATAGTTTGAGGAGATGTTGTATGGTAGCTTGTTTCATAACCCATGAATGTTTATTTTAAACATTTTAAAATAATAACATGATAAATAAGTAAAACTAGAAGATGTATGAAAAAGTCTTATTGTAACAGGGTGTTGTTATGACTTGTTTATGCCCATATTGTGAGCACGATACTGTTGATGAGATAAAATGTATGGAGATTTATTAAAATGTATTGTTGTTATAACCCATGTATGGTCACATAAAAAATAACTCAGTTAATGATATGATGATTAAGTTCACCTAAAATGAAATAGGTGAGACACCTCCTAATACTTTGCTTTTGTAACTCTTGTATGTTGATATTGAATATAATCCAAATACACACATTGTGTATACTCTGTTAAAACAATGAAAGGAGAATTTCTTTACAATGCTGTGTTATTGTAACTTGTTTATACTTATATTGAAATGACTAAATGAATATAAAACAAATGATAATAGGAGATTGATGTGATACCAAACTGATTTAGGGAGATTCTTTACACTACCCTGCTAATATAACTGGTTTATGTCCATATTTTGAATACCACACTGGTAGAATGTACCATGTATGATAGATTAAAATGTATCAAGATTTTTAAAACACTTTGTATTTATAAACTATTTATGTTTATGATGAATATTGCTCAGACAACAATATGATATGATTCAAGGATGTGTTTAACTAATATAATTGAAGGAGATTTTTGAGAAGTATTTTATTATAATAACTTGTGTGTTCTTATATTGAAAGAAATCAGATGAATATAATTCTGATAATGAATGTAATAATTGATTTAAAATGAAATAATTTAGAAGAGATCAATATGATACATGATTGTTATAAATTATGTATGATTATTCTGATAATGACTCAATAATAGGTATTGTATGTACTTTGATAAACATAACATGGTTCAAAGATGTGTTTGAATAGAATAATGAAAGGAGATTCCTTATAATGCTGTATTATTATAATTTGTATATGATGATGTTATTATGACTTAATGATGTACTTTGAATATACTACTGTATGTATTTTGATAAACTTAAATGATTTTCAATCATTTAAAGAATTTCATGAAGGGAGAACAGCCAGTGGTTAATAGCAGTACGATTCGACCATAATTACAACTAGTCACTTTCCAAATTCTAAATTATTCAACGCCAAGTACTCTGTTAACCACACAATGGCACAAGATATCAGTTTCAGGTGTTGGTCAGCCTTGACAACAGAGTCTAAAGACAAAAGCTTAAAGTGTTCTGCAGCATGGCAATTCCCCATTTACAGAAGTCATGTTGCAGACACCATTAGATTAATAATTTTGAAACATAATATTGTAAAAGTGGATTGAGATGTGTAGATGTGTTATTATAAATTTGTTAGTAAACTGTTATACTCACATTGGTGTAGACAATGAGTGATAGAAATCACAATTTAATATGATTATAATGTAATGACAATGTTGATGGTAATATATTGCAAATAAAATTTTATTTGTCAATGATGCAAGAATAATAATAGAAATAATAACTTGATATGAATGAAAAATAATAGTAAATATGAGTAATTAAATTTACATCAATAATGAACACCCAATAATGAGTTATTTGAAAATTTTCAAACTTAATAATGATAACTAACTTTGCATATGTCAGCTTGAAATATGAGAAGCAACATTAGTAAGTGTACAAATAAATTAAAACTCTGTGTATAAATAATGTGTGTAAAAAGATAAAAGATGATTAAATATGAGTTTGTTTAAATGTGTTATAAACAATTTTTTATTTCAATTAATTACAGATGTAATTAAAAACAGGCTATTGCTATAATTAAAACAGCCTGTGATTGAATTATGCTATATGTATTACTTAATGGAAAAGGAAATTAATGTAATCATGTGAATAAAAAGACTTTGTACTGAAACAAACTTTCAGTGAAACTAGTTGAGACTGTTTTGGACATTAGGAACATTGTGAAAGACAGACACGCATGGACATGTGGATGGTGCTGTGCCACAGACGGGGGGTCCGGAGCGCGACGACACTACCTCGCCAGACCCGTGACGTAGTGGAGCTGTTATCGCAAGAGCACATCAGGTGATGATGACTCATCCCAGTGACACGACACTGCCAACCCTCCACACAATAGAACACTAGCCACGCTCGAGAACAACAACTTGTGCATCAACCAGTTGGCTACATAAGACAATCTTTGTTTCGCTATTTATAGTCTCTCGAGACCCATATCCTTGTGAATCAAACAATTTCATAATTTAATTTTGGTGTTCCAATATTTGAAATTTAAAATGAATATGAGTGCGAACCAGTGAAAAACTTTTCATATGGACCATTTCCAGTTTTCAACCAATGAGTGACTTCTCATGATAAAGTGACTGCTTTATATACTACTAGTAATGGCTCAATGTAAAGCCAAAAGACAAGACAATCTATTTGAAAATATTAAATAATGTTTCAATTTCGTGAAACTTTTTCAAAATAAATTATTGAAAAATATTTAAACAAAATATCATGTTTATATATTTTAAAAATAATTAAAATTAGCAAACTAATTGTAATTTATGAATAATAAAATAAAAAATATGACTAATACAAATAACGAAATATTGATAATGAAAAAATAACAATAGTATTGATTGACAATTTTATTATTTTCTTGAATAATATATAATATACAAATAATAATTGAAAATCTTTTGAAATAATGGAAGTCTTTTTTGTGATTAATTACAAAATGACTAATAATCAGAAAAACTTGCATCAATGACAGACTAATGTAATGTATATGTGGTTCATTAGTAAAGAATAATTCAAGCTATTCTTATATAAATGTAAGAGTTGATAACCTATTGATTGAAATTACTGATTATTATGTAAATAATTTGGTAAATTAATGATGTACAACTTCGAGAATTAATCATTTGTTGAATGATAAATAATATGTAAAAAGTTTTAAGGAATATTTGGTTTATTGATTAATGATAGATGTTAAGATTTGACTAAGGATTGATGATATGTGTGATAATATGATGACTTGTTGATGATTGAAAATGTATTTGGAAAATATTTAATGAGTAATAACTGACTTGATAATGTTAAGATTTGTTTTAGATGTGATGATTTGTTTGAGAATGTTAGAGGTTGTGTAATGATAGAGAATTTATAAAAAGTAAAAGAAGGATAGAGGATTGAAAAAGATATAGGAACTTAAAAACTGATAAAGGGATGAAACAGGATTTTAGCAATTAAAGAAGGGTTAATGGAATGAAACAGGTTACAGCATCAAAAGAAGGTTTTAAGGGTTGAATACGGATAATTGTACTTAAAGACGGATAAAGGGATGAAACAGGATTTTAGTAATTAAAGAAGGGTTAAAGGATTAATAATAGTATAGAAATTTAAAGAAGGTTTAAAGGAATGAAACAGGATACGGAATTTAAAGATGGTTTAAAGGGATGAGGATTTATTTGAAAGATTTAATAGGGTGTTGATAAAATAAATGATTGATGAATTGTTGAGTCAATAAATGATAATTCCCCTAAGAAGTGATAAATTATATGATAGGTGTTTGTAATTAGTAGTCAGATGATTCTGATAATGATGTTGGAAAGATGATAATTGTAAACAAGTTAAGGAGTAATCAATTTTTGAATAATGAATTAATGATTGTTGATTTGTATATTATTGATATTGACACATAACCTATGTGTTGTAATTGATAATTTCATGTTACAAATCATTGATTGTAACTGGAAACTTGTATAATTTTAAATGATGTATAATAGTTAATTGATGATATGGAATTTATGAAGTACTACTTTTGACTTGTGAATTTTGATTTGTATATCATTGTTTTTGATTCATGATTATATGTAGATGAATGAATGATTCATTGTTAATTTATAATTTTTGAATCTTACTAACGATTTAAATAATTTGTTAATAAATACTGATCATTTAGTATTTAAAAGGGAATTATAATTTAGTGAGTCATTAATTTTAACAAATATTTGTATTTAATTTAAGGATGTATTGATATTTAAGGTATGAATTTCAAGGTGTAATGTATAGTTTTTGTTTGACAATTTTTAATTCATGACTGATGAAATTTTAATTGACAACTTGTAATGATTAAATATATTCTAAAATTTTGTTAACAATTATATATGATGAAATACTGTTAAAATTTTAATTCATAAATTGTTAAATTGTCAACTAACAATTTTGATTTATTGAGTTGTTGTCTGATGACGGTAATTTTTTAATAATTGACTTTTGATTGATGACTATGCAGGAGGTAATGACCTATTGAATGATGAATTTGTAAATGATTAACTCATAATTGATAACTTTGTACTTGTTAAATGGTAATTCATTGATTTGCATAGATGATTTAAATAAGTTGTTGTGATAAGATTGTTCATTTTAGACTTTACTTTTTACATGAAATTTAATATGTAATTTGATATTGAGTTGTATGTTAGTTAATAGTTTCATTCCATTCTAGATATAGTAAACAATGTAAAACTAAAACTTATCTGAGGAACAATCGACAATTTGGCGAATCGTGTTTAAAATCAAGATTTTTTGACTCGTGTTACTCACACATCGCAAAAATCGGGGGGTACTGTAACAGGTCCACCAAATTGATAAATAAATAAATTAAATCAAACAAATAATAAATTATTTTAATGAAAAGGGATATATTTAATTAAAATAAATAACAAACATTTAGCAAATGTTCAAATAATATTCGAAAATCATTGTAAGCGAGTGATAGACCACCCAAGAGGACAGACAAAACAGAGGCGTCTATATTTGAGATACAATGACAGATGTTTTCTAAGAATTGAACGAACAACATGCCTTCTTCATTGTCGTAAACAGACAAGCGCCATCATGTCACCTAAGGACGAGTCCAAATGATAACCAAAAGGGGAGGCACTATAACCAAACAGAGGAAGAGTCCAAATAAACTGTCTAGTAACAAAAAAAGCCACGGAGTGCAGCACAGTACGGGGAGAACAGTATACGATATGGGCAGCGACCTCGTGGTATAACCGGAAGTTCTAAACTCTAAAAACCCAAGACCCATAGTTGTACCGGAAGAGAAAGTAAGAGTAGGGGGATTCGAGTTCAACGGTTAAGAGGCGTTTCTCTCCCCATTAAAAGTCAGATCATAGAATGTGAAGGATGTCATCATCCATCGACATCCCGCGATTTCATGCATGTAGATTTTTTATTCGATGAATTTATTAAAATTCAAATGTAGTCTTGTATTTTAAAATCATTTTTAATAAAGATAAACAAATAGTGCTTTACGATTTAATATCAGATTAAAATATGTGTATTAAGAACACGATATAGTCTACTAAACCACGCGGGTGAACTTCAAGACTACAAGGACACTCAGCTAAGTTTTACTGATAATTTAAGTTATAATCTAGAAATCAATTATCAACTTTCTAAATAATATTATTCTGAATGTAATTTTTAATATATTGCAGTTGAATTTTTATTGTAATGCAAATACTAACAAAGTAACGTAATGATCTTGAATAATGTAAAATAAATTAAATTTGCTAAAGTAAAATCTGTTTGTGTACTATATAGTTCCACCGAATTACCACTTATCACGACCCTGAAATCAATTTAAGAGCAATCATGCAATAATATAATGAATTTCATTAAATCAAATAAATAATTTTAATAAAGGTAACAACCTCTTAAAGGTAGAAGGTTACAAATTGTCACCCAATAAGTTGGGACAAAAAAGAAATAAATTAAATTATTCTGATTTAATAAACAGCATTGATTAATTTAATCAATAGATTAAATTAATAAAATTAAATAAAAAGAAACAATGTTACAGAATGGCACCTAACAACGTGGAGCTATATAGTACAAATTTTAACTTATTCAAAGTATTTACAAAATAATTGTTAACAATTTGTTAAAGAATCAGTAGGTGTGAAATTTTTAATTTCATTACAAAGTAATTGAAAAAGTGAAAAGATTTATAGGACATATTTTTAAATCATTAAATTCTAAAAAAGAAGTAATTATGTCAAACATAGATAATATAGAAAATACGGAGGTGGACTCTGATGACTCTGAAACGTCCTTAAGTATCCTAAAAGAAATAAAAATAAATAAAAACAAATGTGATGAAGCTAGGCCAGAATCGAGTATGGAAAATACATTAGCACACATAGTTGAGATGCTAGGAAACATGAACACTAAATATGATAATTTAGTAAAAATAAATGAAGAAAATAATACTAAATATGACACCTTAGAAACTAAACTAAATAGTATAAATGAAAGTATGAATACTAAATTTGACAAGATTAATACTGATATGGTAGAGATGAATAGGGAAAGTAATGTGAAACTAGATGAGCTTAGGAGAGATATAAATGAAAGAATAGATAAGTTTGAAGATAAACTTATAAACAAACTAAAAGAGGTAAAAGTAGATTGTAGCAAAGACAGTAAAGTAGTAAAGGAGGATAATGTAGTAAATGAAATAAATGAAGTAGAGAATAAAGATAGGCAAGAACCTATAAAAATAAATAATGCTGAAGATAAGCTACTATCAAATAAATCAGATGTGCTGATAGAAGCAAATAATGTCACTAACACTAAACTAGAGGAGATTAATGTTAAGTTAGGTGAGATAAATGCTAAAATGAAAGAGGCAAATGACAGTAACTTAAAGCTAAAGGAGGAAACTAATGTGAGGTTAGATTTGCTGGTAAACATAACCAATAAAATAAACTCTAAACTTGATGAAATAAATGTAAGGTTAGATGGAAAAAATGTTGAGATTAAAGAAGTAAATAATGGTGTAGTAAAGTTAAACGATGAATTTAACATGAAAACTAATGAGCACATAAAAGAAGTTGATGATAGGATAGAGAGTACTAAAGACAACTTTGTCAATAAAACTAAAAAGGTAAATGTAGACTTTGTTGAGTGCCAGCTAGATGAACACTTAAAAGTAAATGCAACACCAAGTGAGATAGGCTATGAATCAAATAGTAAAATCAGTAGGCCTAGAATAAATGATGAAATAGAAAACCAGATAGGGTATCTAAACACAGTGTTAGATAACAAAGTAGAACAAATAAACAAAACCCTAGCACTTAGTAACTTTAACTTTGAAAGTGTAGTAGATGACTTCAGATGTCAAGAAAATAAAAAACTAAAAATGATCAGAAGTAGGATAGAGGAGCTAAATGAGTTCTTTGAATTTGAGATGACTATCATTAATAAATATTGGGGCCTAAACAAACAAAAGGAAGTTGAAAATAATATGATGGGGGGTGAAAACTTTGATGTAGACATGGAAGACTTTGTAAACTATGTGATGAGGTATTATAATATTTCATGTTTCTCAAACTTTAAATATAAAAAGAAAAAATTTAAATCAGTACTCTCGGATAACTACATTTGCTTAGAAAACTAAACTGCAAACTCAGCTGTTCACTAAAAAATACTTAGAAATAATAATAAATAGTGATTGAAGCAAGGAAACTTTAATAATGGTAGGAGGGTCCTATAAAAATAAATAAAGAAAGTGTAGAGATGATTATTAAATGAGAAAACACTTAAAAGATATCATAATAATAAATATATGATAGTGTAAAGAATATGACATTAATAATAATGTGAGATTTGTTTAAAAGAAAAATAAATGGAGGGGTAATTATATAAATGAAAAAATACTTAAAGATGTCATTTAATATTAAACAAATAATAGGCCTAGTTGAAGAATTATAATATTGACAGTAAGATGAATATGTGATTAAATAGGAGATTTAAATATAACATTGAAATAATATGACATTCATGTTAAACTAAGATGATAAATAAATATTGTTAATGGTAAGAATGACTGTTAAAAGAAAAATATCTACAAATGTCATAGTAATAAATATATGGTAGGCCTAAATAAAAAATTTGTGAAAAATAATAATAACCGGAGAGTGGTTACGGAGTAAAAAATATAAAAAGATTTGAATGTAACGCTGATAATAATAATGTGTAATAAATGAATACAACATTAATAACAAAATGATTTTTATGTGAGAAAAAGATAGTTTGAGGAGATGTTGTATGGTAGCTTGTTTCATAACCCATGAATGTTTATTTTAAACATTTTAAAATAGTAACATGATAAATAAGTAAAACTAGAAGATGTATGAAAAAGTCTTATTGTAACAGGGTGTTGTTATGACTTGTTTATGCCCATATTGTGAGCACGATACTGTTGATGAGATAAAATGTATGGAGATTTATTAAAATGTATTGTTGTTATAACCCATGTATGGTCACATAAAAAATAACTCAGTTAATGATATGATGATTAAGTTCACCTAAAATGAAATAGGTGAGACACCTCCTAATACTTTGCTTTTGTAACTCTTGTATGTTGATATTGAATATAATCCAAATACACACATTGTGTATACTCTGTTAAAACAATGAAAGGAGAATTTCTTTACAATGCTGTGTTATTGTAACTTGTTTATACTTATATTGAAATGACTAAATGAATATAAAACAAATGATAATAGGAGATTGATGTGATACCAAACTGATTTAGGGAGATTCTTTAAACTACCCTGCTAATATAACTGGTTTATGTCCATATTTTGAATACCACACTGGTAGAATGTACCATGTATGATAGATTAAAATGTATCAAGATTTTTAAAACACTTTGTATTTATAAACTATTTATGTTTATGATGAATATTGCTCAGACAACAATATGATATGATTCAAGGATGTGTTTAACTAATATAATTGAAGGAGATTTTTGAGAAGTATTTTATTATAATAACTTGTGTGTTCTTATATTGAAAGAAATCAGATGAATATAATTCTGATAATGAATGTAATAATTGATTTAAAATGAAATAATTTAGAAGAGATCAATATGATACATGATTGTTATAAATTATGTATGATTATTCTGATAATGACTCAATAATAGGTATTGTATGTACTTTGATAAACATAACATGGTTCAAAGATGTGTTTGAATAGAATAATGAAAGGAGATTCCTTATAATGCTGTATTATTATAATTTGTATATGATGATGTTATTATGACTTAATGATGTACTTTGAATATACTACTGTATGTATTTTGATAAACTTAAATGATTTTCAATCATTTAAAGAATTTCATGAAGGGAGAACAGCCAGTGGTTAATAGCAGTACGATTCGACCATAATTACAACTAGTCACTTTCCAAATTCTAAATTATTCAACGCCAAGTACTCTGTTAACCACACAATGGCACAAGATATCAGTTTCAGGTGTTGGTCAGCCTTGACAACAGAGTCTAAAGACAAAAGCTTAAAGTGTTCTGCAGCATGGCAATTCCCCATTTACAGAAGTCATGTTGCAGACACCATTAGATTAATAATTTTGAAACATAATATTGTAAAAGTGGATTGAGATGTGTAGATGTGTTATTATAAATTTGTTAGTAAACTGTTATACTCACATTGGTGTAGACAATGAGTGATAGAAATCACAATTTAATATGATTATAATGTAATGACAATGTTGATGGTAATATATTGCAAATAAAATTTTATTTGTCAATGATGCAAGAATAATAATAGAAATAATAACTTGATATGAATGAAAAATAATAGTAAATATGAGTAATTAAATTTACATCAATAATGAACACCCAATAATGAGTTATTTGAAAATTTTCAAACTTAATAATGATAACTAACTTTGCATATGTCAGCTTGAAATATGAGAAGCAACATTAGTAAGTGTACAAATAAATTAAAACTCTGTGTATAAATAATGTGTGTAAAAAGATAAAAGATGATTAAATATGAGTTTGTTTAAATGTGTTATAAACAATTTTTTATTTCAATTAATTACAGATGTAATTAAAAACAGGCTATTGCTATAATTAAAACAGCCTGTGATTGAATTATGCTATATGTATTACTTAATGGAAAAGGAAATTAATGTAATCATGTGAATAAAAAGACTTTGTACTGAAACAAACTTTCAGTGAAACTAGTTGAGACTGTTTTGGACATTAGGAACATTGTGAAAGACAGACACGCATGGACATGTGGATGGTGCTGTGCCACAGACGGGGGGTCCGGAGCGCGACGACACTACCTCGCCAGACCCGTGACGTAGTGGAGCTGTTATCGCAAGAGCACATCAGGTGATGATGACTCATCCCAGTGACACGACACTGCCAACCCTCCACACAATAGAACACTAGCCACGCTCGAGAACAACAACTTGTGCATCAACCAGTTGGCTACATAAGACAATCTTTGTTTCGCTATTTATAGTCTCTCGAGACCCATATCCTTGTGAATCAAACAATTTCATAATTTAATTTTGGTGTTCCAATATTTGAAATTTAAAATGAATATGAGTGCGAACCAGTGAAAAACTTTTCATATGGACCATTTCCAGTTTTCAACCAATGAGTGACTTCTCATGATAAAGTGACTGCTTTATATACTACTAGTAATGGCTCAATGTAAAGCCAAAAGACAAGACAATCTATTTGAAAATATTAAATAATGTTTCAATTTCGTGAAACTTTTTCAAAATAAATTATTGAAAAATATTTAAACAAAATATCATGTTTATATATTTTAAAAATAATTAAAATTAGCAAACTAATTGTAATTTATGAATAATAAAATAAAAAATATGACAAATACAAATAATGACATATTGATAATGAAAAAATAACAATTGCATTGATTGACAATTTTATTATTTTCTTGAATAATATATAATATACAAATAATAATTGAAAATCTTTTGAAATGATGGAAGTCTTTTTTATGATTAATTACAAAATGACTAATAATCAGAAAAACTTGCATCAATGACAGACTAATGTAATGTATATGTGGTTCATTAGTAAAGAATAATTCAAGCTATTCTTATATAAATGTAAGAATTGATAACCTATTGATTGAAATTACTGATTATTATGTAAATAATTTGGTAATTAATGATGTACAACTTCGAGAATTAATCATTTGTTGAATGATAAATAATATGTAAAAGGTTTTAAGGAATATTTGGTTTATTGATTAATGATAGATGTTAAGATTTGACTAAGGATTGATGATATGTGTGATAATATGATGACTTGTTGATGATTGAAAATGTATTTGGAAAATATTTAATGAGTAATAACTGACTTGATAATGTTAAGATTTGTTTTAGATGTGATGATTTATTTGAGAATGTTAGAGGTTGTGTAATGATAGAGAATTTATAAAAAGTAAAAGAAGGATAGAGGATTGAAAAAGATATAGGAACTTAAAAACTGATAAAGGGATGAAACAGGATTTTAGCAATTAAAGAAGGGTTAATGGAATGAAACAGGTTACAGCATCAAAAGAAGGTTTTAAGGGTTGAATACGGATAATTGTACTTAAAGACGGATAAAGGGATGAAACAGGATTTTAGTAATTAAAGAAGGGTTAAAGGATTAATAATAGTATAGAAATTTAAAGAAGGTTTAAAGGAATGAAACAGGATACGGAATTTAAAGATGGTTTAAAGGGATGAGGATTTATTTGAAAGATTTAATAGGGTGTTGATAAAATAAATGATTGATGAATTGTTGAGTCAATAAATGATAATTCCCCTAAGAAGTGATAAATTATATGATAGGTGTTTGTAATTAGTAGTCAGATGATTCTGATAATGATGTTGGAAAGATGATAATTGTAAACAAGTTAAGGAGTAATCAATTTTTGAATAATGAATTAATGATTGTTGATTTGTATTTTATTGATATTGACACATAACCTATGTATTGTAATTGATAATTTCATGTTACAAATCATTGATTGTAACTGGAAACTTGTATAATTTTAAATGATGTATAATAGTTAATTGATGATATGGAATTTATGAAGTACTACTTTTGACTTGTGAATTTTGATTTGTATATCATTGTTTTTGATTCATGATTATATGTAGATGAATGAATGATTCATTGTTAATTTATAATTTTTGAATCTTACTAACGATTTAAATAATTTGTTAATAAATACTGATCATTTAGTATTTAAAAGGGAATTATAATTTAGTGAGTTATTAATTTTAACAAATATTTGTATTTAATTTAAGGATGTATTGATATTTAAGGTATGAATTTCAAGGTGTAATGTATAGCTTTTGTTTGACAATTTTTAATTCATGACTGATGAAATTTTAATTGACAACTTGTAATGATTAAATATATTCTAAAATTTTGTTAACAATTATATATGATGAAATACTGTTAAAATTTTAATTCATAAATTGTTAAATTGTCAACTAACAATTTTGATTTATTGAGTTGTTGTCTGATGACGGTAATTTTTTAATAATTGACTTTTGATTGATGACTATGCAGGAGGTAATGACCTATTGAATGATGAATTTGTAAATGATTAACTCATAATTGATAACTTTGTACTTGTTAAATGGTAATTCATTGATTTGCATAGATGATTTAAATAAGTTGTTGTGATAAGATTGTTCATTTTAGACTTTACTTTTTACATGAAATTTAATATGTAATTTGATATTGAGTTGTATGTTAGTTAATAGTTTCATTCCATTCTAGATATAGTAAACAATGTAAAACTAAAACTTATCTGAGGAACAATCGACAATTTGGCGAATCGTGTTTAAAATCAAGATTTTTTGACTCGTGTTACTCACACATCGCAAAAATCGGGGGGTACTGTAACAGGTCCACCAAATTGATAAATAAATAAATTAAATCAAACAAATAATAAATTATTTTAATGAAAAGGGATATATTTAATTAAAATAAATAACAAACATTTAGCAAATGTTCAAATAATATTCGAAAATCATTGTAAGCGAGTGATAGACCACCCAAGAGGACAGACAAAACAGAGGCGTCTATATTTGAGATACAATGACAGATGTTTTCTAAGAATTGAACGAACAACATGCCTTCTTCATTGTCGTAAACAGACAAGCGCCATCATGTCACCTAAGGACGAGTCCAAATGATAACCAAAAGGGGAGGCACTATAACCAAACAGAGGAAGAGTCCAAATAAACTGTCTAGTAACAAAAAAAGCCACGGAGTGCAGCACAGTACGGGGAGAACAGTATACGATATGGGCAGCGACCTCGTGGTATAACCGGAAGTTCTAAACTCTAAAAACCCAAGACCCATAGTTGTACCGGAAGAGAAAGTAAGAGTAGGGGGATTCGAGTTCAACGGTTAAGAGGCGTTTCTCTCCCCATTAAAAGTCAGATCATAGAATGTGAAGGATGTCATCATCCATCGACATCCCGCGATTTCATGCATGTAGATTTTTTATTCGATGAATTTATTAAAATTCAAATGTAGTCTTGTATTTTAAAATCATTTTTAATAAAGATAAACAAATAGTGCTTTACGATTTAATATCAGATTAAAATATGTGTATTAAGAACACGATATAGTCTACTAAACCACGCGGGTGAACTTCAAGACTACAAGGACACTCAGCTACGTTTTACTGATAATTTAAGTTATAATCTAGAAATCAATTATCAACTTTCTAAATAATATTATTCTGAGTGTAATTTTTAATATATTGCAGTTGAATTTTTATTGTAATGCAAATACTAACAAAGTAACGTAATGATCTTGAATAATGTAAAATAAATTAAATTTGCTAAAGTAAAATCTGTTTGTGTACTATATAGTTCCACCGAATTACCACTTATCACGACCCTGAAATCAATTTAAGAGCAATCATGCAATAATATAATGAATTTCATTAAATCAAATAAATAATTTTAATAAAGGTAACAACCTCTTAAAGGTAGAAGGTTACAAATTGTCACCCAATAAGTTGGGACAAAAAAGAAATAAATTAAATTATTCTGATTTAATAAACAGCATTGATTAATTTAATCAATAGATTAAATTAATAAAATTAAATAAAAAGTAACAATGTTACAAAGGCTTTGTTATGGTTACGGCTGGTTAATATCGCCATGCCATTGGTCGTAGTGTTCCCAGCATCTTCTAGTTCTATCACTTGCCGTGGGGGTGCTCTGAAGTCAAGTCGGGAGATTCAGTAAATGTATCATAATTAGTGGAAAAGTATAGAAAATACACATGGTAGGGTATTATAAGTGAAAGATCCGTTCTCGGTACTCTGATACTGTCACGGCGTCCGATCAATGGTTGCTATCAGCGTATGTTTTACTGGACAAATCTGGGGTGTCTGATTTAGGTGATGGATAAGAAGAGTTCGTATTATGTCAAGGAGAGAGAACTGAGTGTAAGCTTGACATTTAGCTGAATATTAGAGCAATACTACGTGGTTCGGTTCTCACATCAGGTATACGTAAGTCCCCCGCAGCCCTGCTAGTTGGGCTTTAAAACAGCTTTATTTAAGAGTAAGTCAACTTAGTAATCTAACTAAACTCGTCCACGCCCATCGTTTGCACATGTATTCTCGGATATCCCTACGATGAAAGGTCTTAATGATGAACAAATAAATTTTGAATACGTAGTTTTAAAATAGAATGCATTATTTAAATCACTTGTAACACTAATGAAGTACGGTATACCTTATTTGGTATAAGCCAAGATTATTTGTCATTGGCTATTAATTAATGATACTTTCTAAGGAATAGTCGGCCTTAGTTTGTAACTAAGTAACTACGTTAGACACACATGTGCATAATGTATCAGTTTCTTACGTACTTCAGAGCTTTGTATGTGTCTAACTTTTAGAATGTTTTCAGATTTTTCTACTTAATATTGGCAATTTGAAAAATGTTGATGGAAAAGATGTGCTCTGTGAAAGCAATACATAGATGTTGTTTGCTGTTACAGGGTAGTTTTAATACATGTATCCTGTATTTATTGCAAAACTGTGCATGTTATTGGCTCCAATTTTAATAATATACTTAATTTATACATCAAAATTAATTAATAATTAAATAACTCATTCATTTAAGAAACATCTAATATTTTCACAAAAATTTATTTAATGGATAATACTCTTTTGAAATAATGTTCACTCATAAAGAGAGATTTTAAATAAAAACTAAGTAAAATAAAGCTGCGTATTTTTTAGTTTTTATGAACTCTATGCAATGGTCATTGATGCCTTAATCATTCATTTACCCGTCATGGAATATCTTTAAAACATCTTTGGTGGGGTAAAGAACATTTAAAATAAATACTATGTAAGTATTCAAATGTCACGATTCTCAGTGCCGTAAACTCTAAATAACTGAAGACGGCAATATCACTCTAACTGTAGTGATGTGACTCAAATAAAGGTGGGAGAGTCTCCTTTTTCCAGCCGTACAACAAAGAAACTCATTCCCAGTGACGAAACTTAACCCTTTCGGGTTTACAGCGTTTGTTTCGGCACTCAAGTCCAATTTAATTAATATTTATATTCCTATTTTATTAGTGTTTGGTCTGGTTTTCATATTTATCATTTGTTTTTAAATTTATTCTTATTAAAGTTTTTGTGTTTTAATATTATGATTTCGTATTTATGTCGATCGATACGCGTCTGAAAAGTCCGGTAAGCAAAGCTGCCATGTTGGGCAAGCAATAGAACAATGTTGTATGAATGTATAGTATGAGTGGACAACAATTTACAATGAGTGTATAGTAAATTAAAAACTATTTAATCTTCTGTTGAAGATATTGATTTCGTTTTCAACAATAACTATTTAACTGATAGTAATAAAAACGTTAACTGCCAATATTTATTCAAAACTAAACACAATTTTTAGTGTAAGGAATACATAGACGTATTTGATACTGTAGAGATCTTTGATATTTATTCACAATTAGCGTCCTACAGAGGCTACAGTTCTATTGTAAACTAAACCTGTGTGCACATTTACCTTAATTAATTCCCGAGTTCAATATTGGTGAGAATAGATAATAAAATGTATTATCTAATAGTTAAAGATACCTGAAACCAACTAAACCTTTCTTATCTAACCAAGGCAGGGCAGGTGTACTTGGACTATACCAATTACATCGGTATTAGAACATTCCACCAGATGATCGCACTGCCTGTAAGTCGTTATTTACATGTACCTTTTTATTTGGAAATGTGTATCAAACAAGACAGGGCAGATTTATTTGGACCAGACCAATTACATCGGTATAAGAACACTCCACCAGATGATCTCAATGTCTGTAAGCCATTATTTACATGCACCCTTCTATTTGGGAATGTGTATCAAACAAGGCAGGGCAGATGTACTTGGACCAGGCCAATTACATCGGTATAAGAACACTCCGCCAGATGTAAGGACTGCCTGTAAGCCGTTATTTACATGTATCCTTTTCTTTGGGAATGTGTGTCAACTAAGGCAGGGCAGATGTACTTGGGCTAGACCAGTTACATCGGTGTAAGAACACTCCACCAGATGATCGCACTGCCTGTAAGCCGTTATTTACATGTATCCTTTTCTTTGGGAATGTGTGTCAACTAAGGCAGGGCAGATGTACTTGGGCTAGACCAGTTACATCGGTATAAGAACACTCCACCAGACGATCGCACTGCCTGTAAGCCGTTATTTACATGTACCCTTTTCTTTGGGAATGTGTGTCAACTAAGGCAGGGCAGATGTACTTGGGCTAGACCAGTTACATCGGTGTAAGAACACTCCACTAGATGATCGCACTGCCTGTAAGCCGTTATTTACATGCACCCTTCTAGTTGGGAATGTGTATTAAGTAAGGCAGGGCAGGTGTACTTGGACCCGACCAATTACATCGGTATAAGAACACTCCACCAGAAGATCGCACTGCCTGTAATCCGTTATTTACATGCACCCTTCTATTTGGGAATGTGTATCAAACAAGGCAGGGGTACTTGGACCAGGCCAATTACATCGGTATAAGAACAATCCGCCAGATGTAAGCGCTGCCTGTAAGCCGTTATTTACATGTACCCTTTTCTTTGGGAATGTGTGTCAACTAAGGCAGGGCAGATGTACTTGGGCTAGACCAGTTACATCGGTGTAAGAACACTCCACTAGATGATCGCACTGCCTGTAAGCCGTTATTTACATGCACCCTTCTAGTTGGGAATGTGTATTAAGTAAGGCAGGGCAGGTGTACTTGGACCCGACCAATTACATCGGTATAAGAACACTCCACCAGAAGATCGCACTGCCTGTAATCCGTTATTTACATGCACCCTTCTATTTGGGAATGTGTATCAAACAAGGCAGGGCAGATGTACTTGGACCAGGCCAATTACATCGGTATAAGAACAATCCGCCAGATGTAAGCGCTGCCTGTGAGCCGTTATTTACATGTACCCTTTTCTTTGGGAATGTGTGTCAACTAAGGCAGGGCAGATGTACTTGGGCTAGACCAGTTACATCGGTGTAAGAACACTCTACCAGATGATCGCACTGCCTGTAAGCCGTTATTTACATGTACCCTTTTCTTTGGGAATGTGTGTCAACTAAGGCAGGGCAGATGTACTTGGGCTAGACCAGTTACATCGGTATAAGAACACTCCACCAGATGATCGCACTGCCTGTAAGCCGTTATTTACATGTATCCTTTTCTTTGGGAATGTGTGTCAACTAAGGCAGGGCAGATGTACTTGGAAAAGACCTATTACATACATAAGAACACTCCACCAGATGATCGCACTGCCTGTAAGCCGTTATTTACATGTAGCTAAACAGTTAGTTCTTGTGTGTGGGACGTGAACAATTGTTCATTTTAATCACTTAGTGTGAAAGTATGTTTTTCAAAAACTGTTTATGTTCTGATGTCTGTTTTTGGCTTTATTTAATCTATAATTTTACCATTACAACTAGCTTGTTTGTTTGAATGATTATTGCTAACCGTAAATATTTATTTATAAACTTATAAATTGTTAAGCACTTTGCTAGTATAATGTTAAGCTACAAGATGACCAGATCAAATCTGTGGTTAATTAAAATGTCTTAAAAGGGTTTCAACCATGCTATATTTAAAATGAAAAAAAATCATAAAAAAATGCATATGTCATTGAAAACATTAAAATATTTAATTCTACACCAGTAAAATGTTGAAATTTATTAAAATTACTGCCTTTTCACCAGACAATTATTGTTAATTTGTATTGTTTATTTATTTATACACCTAAGTATGAATTTAGAACTTTTCCAAACCAAAACCATGAAGTTTGTGTCCCTACATTATACAAGCAAACTTTATCCTTTATGTTGTCATATAGATAGAAACTTATACATCCTAATGTCACTTCAAGAACTTATCATCTAATCGGAGCATAATATCTGTAAAATATTTTAAATTACACAATATACTCTAAAAGGTATGTCATTATAACATTTTACAATGAACAGTTATTTTTCATTCTGCTCAATCAAAGTGATATTATATAAAATATACTACGCCACGTACTATGGTAACGTTGCTAATTTATGGTTTTATGTTTTTAGGTAAGTAACGGTGCAAAACTGAGTTGGTAAAGTAAAACTACAGTATGTTTTTTTTTTTTTTTAACTTTTAGAACAAGTTCTAAGCTAACCTTTTAAGATACAAAACAATGTTGGCAGACTAGCAGTATAACAGTGGTCAACTGATAATTCCCTATTGTTTTCACTCCTCCGTCTATTTCAGCTCATTTGAAATATGAATTGTCTCATTCACACTTATTATCAATGTATATTGATGATCAACATTTTAGTAACTTATGAATAAAGTTAGTCCACAAGGACCACGTGTTGCCCAGGTATATTTGTAAGGACACCGGGTCCCGACAGGGTTCTTTACCAGGATTAACTTATAAATTACGTTTAACTTGTTTTGTATTTGGATGAACACAAATGTTATATTTACTATGGGTTATGGAACCATATTTTTATGATTGTTGGTGTCTTTTCATAGCGTGTACTCTTCAACATTTACACTACTGCTGCCAGCAAAATGTTCTCACAAGGCAATGGGTCACTCATAATTACTTAATAAATTTAAGATAAGAACGCCAAGAAATTTTTTACTTTAAATATTAATATCAGTGAAGTTTTTTTTGTCAAATAGCTGTAAATAGTTTTAAAAAGTTAATCTAACCTCGCAATTATATATTTGATGAGAACTTAGTCCTGACATGAAAGGAACTGCAGACATTTGAAGGGGACCACAGGCACATGAAAGGAACTGCACACATGTGTAGGGTGCTACAGGTACATGAAGGGAACTGCAGACATGTGAAGGGAGCTACAGGCACATGAAGGGAACTGCAGACGTATGAAGGGGGCTACCGGCACATGAAGGGAACTGCAGACGTATGAAGGGAGCTACAGGCACATGAAGGGAACTGCAGACACGTGAAGGGAGCTAGAGGCACATGCAGGGAATTGCAGACATGTGAAGGGAGCTACAGGCACATGAATGGAA
The DNA here is from genome assembly GCA_035578905.1 of Stictocephala bisonia. Lineage (NCBI taxonomy): Eukaryota > Metazoa > Arthropoda > Insecta > Hemiptera > Membracidae > Stictocephala > Stictocephala bisonia. Next base: position 67,876 of record JAQJVL010002501.1, read on the forward strand.
CTGCAGACACGTGAAGGGGGCTACAGGTACATGAAGGGAACTGCAGACATGTGAAGGGAGCTACAGGCACATGAAGGGAACTGCAGACGTATGAAGGGGGCTACCGGCACATGAAGGGAACTGCAGACGTATGAAGGGAGCTACAGGCACATGAATGGAACTGCAGACACGTGAAGGGGGCTACAGGCACATGAAGGGAACTGCAGACACGTGAAGGGGGCTGCAGGCACATGCAGGGAATTGCAGAACTGTGAAGGGGGCTGAAGGCACATGAAGGGAACTGCAGACACGTGAAGGGGGCTACAGTCACATGAAGGAAACTGCAGACACGTGAAGGGGGCTGCAGGCACATGAAGTGAATTGCAGACCTGTGAAGGGGGCTGCAGGCACATGAAGGGAACTGCAGACACGTGAAGGGGGCTACAGGCACATGAAGGGAACTGCAGACACGTGAAGGGGGCTGCAGGCACATGAAGGGAACTGCATAAATGTGAAGTGAGCTACAGGCACATGAAGGGAACTGCACACATGTGAAGGGGGCCACAGGAACATGAAGGAACTGCAGACATGTGAAGGGAGCTACAGGCATATGAAGGGAACTGCAGACGTATGAAGGGGGCTACAGGCTCATGAAGGGAACTGCAGACGTGTGAAGGGGGCTACAGGCACATGAAAGGAAATGCACACGTGTGAAGGGGGCTACAGGCACGTGAAGGGAACTGCAGACATGTGAAGGGGGCTACAGGCTCATGAAGGGAACTGCAGACGTGTGAAGGGAGCTACAGGCACATGAAGGAATTGCAGACATGTGAAGGGGGCTACAGGCTCATAAAGGGAACTGCAGACGTATGAAGGGGGCTACAGGCTCATGAAGGGAACTGCAGACGTTTGAAGGGGCTACAGGCACATGAAGGAACTGCACACATGTGAAGGGGGCTACAGGCATATAAAGGGAACTGCAGACGTATGAAGGGGGCTACAGGCTCATGAAGGGAACTGCAGACGTGTGAAGGGGGCTACAGGCACATGAAGGGAACTGCAGACATGTGAAGGGGGCTAGAGGCACATGGAAGGAACTGCAGACATGTGAAGGGGGCTACAGGCATATGAAGTGAACTGCAGACATGTGAAGGGGGCTACAGGCACATAAAGGAACTGCAGACATGTGAAGGGGGCTACAGGCACATGAAGGAACTGCAGACATGTGAAGGGGGCTACAGGCACATGAAGGGAACTGCAGACGTGTGAAGGGGGCTACAGGCACGTGAAGAGAACTGTAGACGTGTGAAGGGGGATACAGGGACATTAAGGGAACTGCAGACATGTGAAGAGGGCTACAGGCACATGGAGGGAACTGCACACATATGAAGTAGGCTACAGGCACATGAAGGAAACTGCAGACATATGAAGGGGGCTACAGGCACATGAAGGGGGCTACAGGCACATGAAGGGAACTGCAGACACGTGAAGGTGGCTACAGGCACATGAAGGGAACTGCAGACATGTGAAGGGGCTACAGGCTCATGAAGGGAACTGCAGACGTGTGAAGGGGGCTACAGGCACATGAAGGGAACTGCAGACGTGTGAAGGGGGCTACAGGCACATGAAAGGAACTGCACACGTGTGAAGGGGGCTACAGGCACGTGAAGAGAACTGTAGACGTGTGAAGGGGGATACAGGGACATTAAGGGAACTGCAGACATGTGAAGGGGGCTACAGGCACATGGAGGGAACTGCACACATATGAAGTAGGCTACAGGCTAATGAAGGAAACTGCAGACATGAAGGGGGCTACAGGCACATGAAGGGGGCTACAGGCACATGAAGGGAACTGCAGACACGTGAAGGTGGCTACAGGCACATGAAGGGAGCTGCAGACATGTGAAGAGGCTAAAGGCTCATGAAGGGAACTGCAGACGTGTGAAGGGGGCTACAGGCACATGAAAGGAAGTGCACACGTGTGAAGGGGGCTACAGGCACGTTAAGGGAACAGTAGACGTGTGAAGGGGGCTACAGAGACATTAAGGGAACTGCAGACATGTGAAGGGGGCTACAGGCACATGGAGGGAATTGCACACATATGAAGGGGGCTACAGGCACGTGAAGAGAACTGTAGACGTATGAAGGGGGATACAGGGACATTAAGGGAACTGCAGACATGTGAAGGGGGCTACAGGCACATGGAGGGAACTGCACACATATGAAGTAGGCTACAGGCTAATGAAGGAAACTGCAGACATATGAAGGGGGCTACAGGCACATGAAGGGGGCTACAGGCACATGAAGGGAACTGCAGACACGTGAAGGTGGCTACAGGCACATGAAGGGAACTGCAGACATGTGAAGGGGCTAAATGCTCATGAAGGGAACTGCAGACGTGTGAAGGGGGCTACAGGCACATGAAAGGAAGTGCATACGTGTGAAGGGGGCTACAGGCACGTTAAGGGAACAGTAGACGTGTGAAGGGGGCTACAGGGACATTAAGGGAACTGCAGACATGTGAAGGGGGCTACAGGCACATGGAGGGAATTGCACACATATGAAGGGGGCTACAGGCACATGAAGGCAACTGCAGACGTGTGAAGGGGGCTACAGGCACATGAAAGGAACTGCACACGTTTGAAGGGGGCTACAGGCACGTGAAGAGAACTGTAGACGTGTGAAGGAGGATACAGGGACATTAAGGGAACTGCAGACATGTGAAGGGGGCTACAGGCACATGGAGGGAACTGCACACATATGAAGTAGGCTACAGGCACATGAAGGGAACTGCAGACATATGAAGGGGGCTACAGACACATGAAGGGGGCTACAGGCACATGAAGGGAACTGCAGACACGTGAAGGTGGCTACAGGCACATGTAGGGACTGCAGACACGTGAAGTGGGCTACAGGCACATGAAAGGAACTGCAGGCACGTGAAGGGGGCTACAGGCACATGAATGGAACTGCAGACACGTGAAGGGGCTACAGGCACATGAAAGGAACTGCAGACATGTAAGAGGGTATGCAGACACACGAAAAGCGCTGAAGACTTACGAAATAAACTTAGACATGTATAGGGTACTTCATACATGTGAAAGGGACTGCAGACATATTAATGGGACTGTAGACATAAGGATGGGACTGCAGGCATGTAATGGGGGCTATAGGCACATGAAGGGAACTGCAGACGTGTGAAGGGAGCTAGAGGCACATGAAAGGAACTGCAGATATGTGAAGGGGGCTACAGGCACATGAAAGGAACTGGAGACACGTGAAGGGGGCTACAGGCAAATGAAAGGAACTGCAGATATGTGAAGGGGGCAAAAGGCACATGATAGGAACTGCAGACGTATGCAGGGGGCTGCAGACACATGAAAGGAACTGCAGACATGTGAAGGGGGCTACAGGCACATGAAAGGAACTGCAGATATGTGAAGGGGGCTACAGGCACATGAAAGGAACTGCATACACGTGAAGGGGCTACAGGCACATGAAAGGAACTGCAGACATGTAGGAGGGAATGCAGACACACGAAAAGCGCTGAAGACTTACGAAATAAACTTAGACATGTATAGGAGACTTCATACATGTAAAAGGGACTGCAGACATATTAATGGGACTGTAGACATATGGAAGGGACTGCAGACATATGAATGGGACTGTAGACATAAGGAAGGGACTGCAGTCATGTGGAGGGGACTTCAGACTGTCTAATAGTACATTTAGTTTGTTTTATTCTATTTTCATTATCAGACTTTTTAAACTGTTTCCAAAATTCAAAATCCCTTACCACTGTATTATTTTGAAACATGTAACTGGCAATGTAGTTGTTGTTATTGCGTATTAATTAATTTAAAAATATAATTCGCCTGCAGTTTTATAATACTATAAACCATTATAGTATTCATTTAATTACACATAAGAATTACTTCTAATATTCTAAACATAAACTCACTAATCCTTTTAAACCATTAGTTAAATTTAAATTCAGTTGATATAATTTATTTAACACTAATTAAACTTTATCAAGGACAAAAAAGATATGCAAAGTGTCTCTCCGATGATTTAATTTGAATAAACTCTCCATAACTAATGAGATAAAATGTTTTATAACCGCTTTTACTTTAAAGAGTCGAGAAAACAAACAAGGTAATGGCAGGCCCCGAGGGTAAACACTTGTTTAAAAACATGCCTCAACTTTAGGGCGGCTTTTTGTAACAACGTCTAGTTGTTAAATTTTTAACTGTTTACTATTGTTAAACAAAATGCCGATTAATTAATATTAGGCTACTTGGTTAGAGTACATCAGACGACACATCTATTCTGTTATTTAACTGTTAAACAAAATGTAGATTAATTAATATTAGGCTACTTGGTTAGAGTACATCAGACGACACATCTATTCTGTTATTTAACTGTTAAACAAAATGCCGATTAATTAATATTAGGCTATTTGGTTAGAGTACATCAGACGACACATCTATTCTGTTATTTAACTGTTAAACAAAATGCCGATTAATTAATATTAGGCTACTTGGTTAGAGTACATCAGACGACACATCTATTCTGTTATTTAACTGTTAAACAAAATGCCGATTAATTAATATTAGGCTACTTGGTTGGAGTACATCAGACGACACATCTATTCTGTTATTTAACTGTTAAACAAAACAAGCAACTCCCCTAATGTGATATCCCCCCCCCAATATTGATATAAAATATTTCTAATAAAGAGTATTACTATGAAGAAGTGATTGCACATTTACATTTCTTTGTGTTTTTACTTTATGAAACTTTTTATTTAACTAGTAAACAAAATCTAGTACAACACATTACAAATAAAGAATATTAATATGAAGAATTAATTGCACATGTCCACGTAATTATTACATAGTGCAAATTCATATCTAAAATGGATGTTTCGAGAACATTCTTTAATGTTACTTAAGGTAAATTCATTTAAACCAAAAGAAAATAATCCCATTGCGATGTCACATCAGGATAAGCATACCGGGTTAGTTTCGTTAGCTGTATATTAATGAAACCCAACCACAATAAAGACCCTACATTAAAGATGTCACATCAGGATAAGCATGCCTGGTTAGATACGTTAGCTGTATATTAATGAAACCCAACCACGATAAAGACCCTACATTAAAGATGTCACATCAAGATAAGCATACTGGGTTAGTTTCGTTAGCTGTATATCAATGAAACCCAACCACGATAAAGACCCTACATTAAAGATGTCACATCAGGATAAGCATACCGGGTTAGTTTCGTTAGCTGTATATCAATGAAACCCAACCACGATAAAGACCCTACATTAAAGATGTCACATCAGGATAAGCATACCGGGTTAGTTTCGTTAGCTGTATATCAATGAAACCCAACCACGATAAAGACCCTACATTAAAGATGTCACATCAGGATAAGCATGCCTGATTAGATACGTTAGCTGTATATTAATGAAACCCAACCACGATAAAGACCCTACATTAAAGATGTCACATCAGGATAAGCATGCCTGGTTAGATACGTTAGCTGTATATTAATGAAACCCAACCACGATAAAGACCCTACATTAAAGATGTCACATCAGGATAAGCATGCCTGATTAGATACGTTAGCTGTATATTAATGAAACCCAACCACGATAAAGACCCTATATTAATGATGTCTCATCAGGATAAGCATACCGGGTTAGTTTCGTTAGCTGTATATCAATGAAACCCAACCACGATAAAGACCCTACATTAAAGATGTCACATCAGGATAAGCATACCGGGTTAGTTTCGTTAGCTGTATATCAATGAAACACAACCACGATAAAGACCCTACATTAAAGATGTCACATCAGGATAAGCATACCGGGTTAGTTTCGTTAGCTGTATATCAATGAAACCCAACCACGATAAAGACCCTACATTAAAGATGTCACATCAGGATAAGCATGCCTGGTTAGATACGTTAGCTGTATATTAATGAAACCCAACCACTTTAAAGACCCTACATTAAAGATGTCACATCAGGATAAGCATGCCTGATTAGATACGTTAGCTGTATATTAATGAAACCCAACCACGATAAAGGCCCTGCATTAGAGATGCCAAATCAAGAATGTAAGTTGAAATCCAATTCAAAACTTCATATGATTACTTTGACGTTTCTGCTATTGATTTTCCTTCTTCAGGATGAAGAATAATGGAAAATATATATGTTTATATTAACCAAAGTTGCGTGATAAATTATGGAAAACTACAAATTCGAAAGCATTCTAATTACCTAATACATTCGTTATTAATATTGGTACATTCAGACCACTAACAAAAATGTATTGCTGACAAAAAAATCACATATCTTCCCCTCCATCGCTCCTCCCTCAGTTATGCCTATGTTCCCCTCCACACCACACATAGATCAGCTGTTGAATATTTCAGCATTATTTGACATGCTATAAATAGTATATATTTAGTTTTGTATTCTTTACAATATTGTGTATTCATAGTAACACTTCTGTAATATGTAAAATAATTATAAATTATACTGTCACAGTATATTACACACTTATAAGTATTCATTTATATCAAAATCTGTTATTGCATGTTAGATAGAATGATTGGAACTATTAGAAAAATAAAATATCTAACGATTTTGTTACACAAATCAAAGCAAACCCATTTCTCAAACAGGAAATTGTTCACTTTGTTGAAAATATTAGAACTAAAATAAAAAACTAGTAAAAAAATATAGTTAGATGCATATGAGCGATGAAGCACGACATTTAATATTATCAGCTGATCTATTAAACCGAAGAACCTGAACCCCGCGAGTACCCGTCAGTTCCCTCCTTGCGCAAGACCGTTGCGCAGAAAGGTACTCTAAGGCGCAATCCTTTTTATTTGCGATTGAATTATACAGACATATAAAATATTTGCAGCTTATTTATCTACAAATATCTTTATAACCGATAATATTGTTTACTACTGTACGCAGTGCGTGGGAGAGAATATCAAGTGTCGTACAGTTGACCATCATGAGAGTTACAAGTAGCACTCCCGTGGTTAGGCTCTCGTGTCTGTGTAATATAGTCACCTCCCCCAGACCCGATATCGGAAAAAGAACCAGTAGAAGAGTTGAACAAAATCTTGAACACTCCACACCCGCAACTTGACGTAAGTGCTAAATGAACAACAACCTTGATAGCTGAACTGTCACAAACTGAGGTCTCCCAGAACAACAGTCTTGACAGCTGGACTGTCAAAAACTGAGGCCTCCCAAAACAACAACCTTGATAGCTGGACTGTGTCAAACTGATATCTCACAGAATAACAACCTTGGTAGCTGGACTGTCAAAAACTGAGGCCTCCAAGAACAACAACCTTGATAGCTGGGCTGTGTCAAACTGAGGTCTCACAGATCAACAATCTAGACAGCTGGACTGTCAAAAACTGAGGTCTCCCAGAACAATAATCTTGATAGCTGGACTGTCACAAACTGAGGTCTCCCAGAACAATAATCTTGAAAGCTGGACTGTCAAAAAATTAGGTCTCCTAGAGCAACAATCTTGATAGCTGGACTGTCAAAAACTGAGGTCTCCCAGAACAATAAACTTGATAGCTGGACTGTCAAAAACTGAGGTCTCCTAGAGCAACAATCTTAATAGCTGGACTGTCACAAACTGAGGTCTCCCAGAACAACAAACTTGATAGCTGGACCGTCACAAACTGAGGTCTCCCAGAACAACAATCTAGATAGCTGAACTGTCACAAATTGAGGTCTGCCAAAACAACAATCTTGACAGCTGGACCGTCACAAACTGAGGTCTGCCGGAAAAACAATCTTGATAGCTGGACTGTCACAAACTTAGGTCTGCCAGAACAACAATCTTGATAGCTGGACCGTCACAAACTGAGGTCTGCCAGAACTACATTCTTGATAGCTGGACTGTCACAAACTGAGGTCTGCCAGAACAAAAATCTTGATAGCTGGACCGTCACAAACTGAGGTCTGCCAGAACAACAATCTTGATAGCTAGACTGTCACAACATGAGGTCTGCCAGAACAACAATCTTGATAGCTGGACCGTTACAAACTGAGGACTGCCAGAACAACAATCTTGATAGCTGGACTGTCACAAACTGAGGTCTGCCAGAACAACAATTTTGATAGCTGGACTGTCACAAACTTAGGTCTGCTAGAACAACGATCTTGATATCTGGACAGTCACAACCTGAGGTCTGCCAGAACAACAATTTTGATAGCTGGACTGTCACAAACTGAGGTCTCCCAGAACAACAATCTTGATAGCTGGACCATCACAAACTGAGGTCTCCCAGAACAACAATCTTGAAAGCTGGACCCTCACAAACTAAAGTCTCCCAGAACAATAATCTTCATAGCTGGACCGTCAAAAAATGAAGTCTGCCAGAAAAACAATCTTGATAGCTGGACCGTCACAAACTGAGGTCTCCCAGAACAACAATCTTGATAGCTGGACAAACTGAGTCACAAACTGAGGTCTCCCAGAACAACAATCTTGATAGCTGGACTGTCACAAACTGAGGTCTGCCAGAACAACGATCTTGATAGCTGGACAGTCACAAACTGAGGTCTGCCAGAACAACAATCTTGATAGCTAGACCGTCACAAACTGAAGTCACCTGCTATGTCAGCTCCTGAACTATAAATCGTTAGTGATAACCGTTCAACCAGCGATCTTGGAGAGAAAAAGAAACTTTGAAAATATTACTTATTTAAACGTCAATTTAAGTTAGTAATTCCAACACTTGATCTAACTTTACTAACTAATTGATGTCAAACAATCGACCTTCAAGAAGCTGAATACCAGGACCCCGCCATGTTTTCCGGTTACGAATACAAACAATTACTTTGCACAGTATTAAAAACAACTAAACTACAACATATAAAAAACTAAACGTATTGTTTTTTTAAAATTATGAATGATTTCCATTCAAATGGACCATGATTCTAAATAAATTCGTGATTATATTTTTTCAGAAACCCTGAAATATATCAGTAAAATTCTTTGTGTGGTTCGAGACTAAGAGGTTTTTACAATATAGAGTTAGCTTAACGTATATTGTTTAATTTATCTATCTTAAAAATTGAGTCATAAAGCAAGTTATCTCTGAGTTTTAAAGTTGGAATGGATACGTAACTATACGGTATACATTTTTATACGCCAAGCAAAGTTTTTTAAAATTACATAAAAAGATTAATAATGATAACATTTTGTTACATTTTGAACTCAGCAAGTTCTAATAAAAATCGTTAGAAGAGTTTTTGAGAAAATTCCATATTTGTGAGTTGTTTGCCCATAGTAAAAAAAAAATATATAAAAAAAAGTGTATGAAGATATTGGCTAAATACACATACATACCAAATTTCACAAAAATCGAGCCATCGGTTTGGTCTCCAGCCACGTGCACAGACAAACACACTGACACACGTAAGGACAGGCACTAATTCTTCTTAACCACTATTTTGGTGGCCTCCCAGAACAGCAACCTTGATAGCTGGACTATGTCAAACCGAGGTCTCACAGATCAACTAGTTGGACTGTCAAAAACTAAGGTCTCCCAGAACAACAACATTGATAGCTGGACTGTGTCAAACTGAGGTCTCACAGAACAACAACCTTAGTAGCTGGACTGTCACAAACTGAGACCTCCTAGAGCAACAACCTTGACACCTGGACTGTCCCAAACTGAGGTCTCCCAGATCAACAATCTTAACAGCTGGACTGAGGCTGGACTGTCAAAAACTGAGGTCTCCCAGAACAATAATCTTGATATCTGGACTGTCACAAACTGAGGTCTCCCAGAACTACAATCTTGGTAGCTGGACTGTCAAAAACTGAGTCTCCTAGAGCAACAATCGATAGCTGGACTGTTAAAAATTGAGGTCTCCCAGAACAAAAAACTTGATAGCTGGACTGTCAAAAACTGAGGTCTCCCAGAACAACAATCTTGATAGCAGGACTGTCACAAAATGAGGTCTCCCAGAACAACAAACTTGATAGCTGGACTGTCATAAACTGAGGTCTCCCAGAACAACAATCTTGATAGCTGGACTGTCACAAACTGAGGTCTGCCAGAACAACAATCTTGATAGCAGGACTGTCACAAAATGAGGTCTCCCAGAACAACAAACTTGATAGCTGGACTGTCATAAACTGAGGTCTCCCAGAACAACAATCTTGATAGCTGGACTGTCACAAACTGAGTGAGGTCTGCCAGAACAACAATCTTGATAGCAGGACTGTCACAAAATGAGGTCTCCCAGAACAACAAACTTGATAGCTGGACTGTCATAAACCGAGGTCTGCCAGAACAACAATCTTAATAGCAGGACTGTCACAAAATGAGGTCTCCCAGAACAACAAACTTGATAGCTGGACTGTCATAAACTGAGGTCTCCCAGAAAAACAATCTTGATAGCTGGACTGTCACAAACTGAGGTCTGCCAGAACAACAATCTTGATAGCTGGACTGTCACAAACTGAGGTCTGCCAGAACAACAATCTTGATAGCTAGACTGTCAAAAACTGAGGTCTGCCAGAACAACAATCTTGATAGCTGGACCGTTACAATCTGAGGTCTGCCAGAACAACAATCTTGATAGCTGGACTGTCACAAACTGAGGTCTGCCAGAACAACAATTTTGATAGCTGGACTGTCACAAACTGAGGTCTGCCAGAACAACAATCTTGAAAGCTGGACCGTCACAAACTGAGGTCTCCCAGAACAATAATCTTGATAGCTGGACCGTCACAAACTGAGGTCTCCCAGAACAACAATTTTGATAGCTGGACCGTCACAAAATGAGGTCTCCCAGAACAACAATCTTGATAGCTGGACCGTCACAAACTGAGGTCTCCCAGAACAACAATCTTGATAGCTGGACCGTCACAAACTGAAGTCACCCGCTATGTCAGCTCCTGAACTATAAATCGTTAGTGATAACCGTTCAACCAGTGATCTTGGAGAGGAAAAGAAACTTTGAAAATATTACTTATTTAAATGTCAATTTAAGTTAGTAATTCCAACACATGATCTAACTTTACTAACTAATTGATGCCAAACAATCGAACTTCAAGAAGCTGAATACCAGGACCACGCCACGTTTTCTGGTTACGAATACAAACAATTATTTTGCACAATATTAAAAACAACTAAACTACATAATATAAAAAACAAAACGTATTATTTTTTAAAATTATTAATGATTTCCATTCAAACGGACCATGATTCTAAATAAATTCGTGATTATATTTTTTCAGAAACTTTGAAATATATCAGTAAAATTCTTTGTGTGGTTCGAGACTAAGAGGTTTTTACAATATAGAGTTAGCTTAACGTATATTGTTTAATTTATCTATCTTAAAAATTGAGTCATAAAGCAAGTTATCTCTGAGTTGTAAAGTTGGAATGGATACGTAACTATACGGTATACATTTTTATACGCCATGCAAAGTTTTTTTAAAATTACATAAAAAGATTATTAATGATAACATTTTGTTACATTTTGAACTCAGCAAGTTTTAATAAAAATCGTTAGAAGAGGTTTTGAGAAAATTCCATATTTGTGAGTTGTTTGCCCATAGTAAAAAAAAAAAATATAAAAAAAAGTGTATGAAGATATTGGCTAAATACACATACATACCAAATTTCACAAAAATCGAGCCATCGGTTTGGTCTCCAGCCACGTGCACAGACAAACACACTGACACACGTAAGGACAGGCACTAATTCTTCTTAACCACTATTTATGAGGCCTCCCAGAATAACAACCTTGATAGCTGGACTGTCCCAAACTGAGGTCTCCCAGATCAACAATCTTGACAGCTGGACTGTGAGCTGGACTGTCAAAAACTGAAGTCTCCCAGAACAATAATCTTGATATCTGGACTGTCACAAACTCAGGTCTCCCGGAACTACAATCTTGGTAACTGGACTGTCACAAACTGAGGTCTCCCAGAACAATAATCTTGATAGCTGGTCTGTCACAAAATGAGGTCTCCCAGAACAACAATCTTGAAAGCTGGACGGTCAAAAACTGAGGTCTCCTAGAGCAACAATCGATAGCTGGACTGTTAGAAATTGAGGTCTCCCAGAACAAAAAACTTGATAGCTGGACTGTCAAAAACTGAGGTCTCCCAGAACAACAATCTTGATAGCAGGACTATCACAAACTGAGATCTCCCAGAACAACAATCTTGATAGCAGGACTGTTCCAAACTGAGGTCTCCCAGAACAACAAAATTGATAGCTGGACTGTCACAAACTGAGGTCTCCCAGAACAACAATTTTGGTAGCTGGACCGTCACAAACTGAGGTCTCCCAGAGCAACAATCTTAATAGCTGGACCGTCACAAACTGAGGTCTCTCAGAACAACAATCTTGATAGCTGGACCGTCACAAACTGAGGTCTGCCAGAACAACAATCTTGATAGCTGGACCGTCACAAACTGAAGTCTGCCAGAACAACAATCTTGATAGCTGGACCGTCACAAACTGAAGTCTGCCAGAACAACAATCTTGATAGCTGGACCGTCACAAACTGAGGTCTGCCAGAACAACAATCTTGATAGCTGGACCGTCACAAACTGAGGTCTGCCAGAACAACAATCTTGATAGCTGGACCGTCACAAACTGAAGTCTGCCAGAACAACAATCTTGATAGCTGGACCGTCACAAACTGAGGTCTGCCAGAACAACAATCTTGATAGCTGGACCGTCACAAACTGAGGTCTCTCAGAACAACAATCTTGATAGCTGGACCGTCACAAACTGAAGTCACCCGCTATGTCAGCTCCTGAACTATAAATCGTTAGTGATAACCGTTCAACCAGTGATCTTTGAGAGAAAAAGAAACTTTGAAAATATTACTTTTTTAAATGTCAATTTAAGTTAGTAATTCCAACACATGATCTAACTTTACTAACTAATTGATGCCAAACAATCGAACTTCAAGAAGCTGAATACCAGGACCACGCCACGTTTTCCGGTTACGAATACAAACAATTATTTTGCACAATATTAAAAACAACTAAACTACATAATATAAAAAACAAAACGTATTATTTTTTAAAATTATTAATGATTTCCATTCAAACGGACCATGATTCTAAATAAATTCGTGATTATATTTTTTCAGAAACTTTGAAATATATCAGTAAAATTCTTTGTGTGGTTCGAGACTAAGAGGTTTTACAATATAGAGTTTGCTTAACGTATATTGTTTAATTTTTCTATCTTAGAAATTGAGTCATAAAGCAAGTTATCTCTGAGTTGTAAAGTTGGAATGGATACGTAACTATACGGTATACATTTTTATACGCCAAGCAAAGGTTTTTAAAATTACATAAAAAGATTAATAATGATAACATTTTGTTACATTTTGAACTCAGCAAGTTCTAATAAAAGTCGTTAGAAGAGTTTTTGAGAAAATTCCATTTTTGTGAGTTTTTTGCCCATAGTAAAAACATTTTTAAAAAACTGTACGAAGATATTGGCTAAATACACATACCAAATTTCGATTAAAAAAAATCGAATCATCGGTTTGGTCTCCAGCACGTGCACAGACACACACACTGACACACGTAAGGACAGACACTAATTTTTTTTTAACCACTATTTTGGGCATCAGGGGGCCCTAAAATGGATTTTTAGACCAACTTGTATAATATTTTTTTTTTACGTCACAATACTTTCTTTATGCTAACGCATATCGGAGAAAGTAAACTATTGAAAGTAAATATCAACATTTACAAAATGATTAGGAATAAACAACATACAGTAAACAAAACTGCTTTGCAACCAAACAACGACAACTCAAGATAAATATTAAAAGAATTGATGAAAAACAAGTATAAATAAATGACAATTAATTGAGTTATAAGGTCATAATTTTATTCCACTGTCAGCAGTTAATGAAATTGAAGCAATAGCACAGATAAATAATAGTTATCTATGATTATATCATCCTGTCATATAAATTAAATTATTTTTTTATGCAGTTTTGTTTCAGCTGTTATATTTGTAAACATTGTTTGTTGTAAACAACACATGATTCCGGTAAGATATTGTGAATTCAAGGCAAACGAATACAACTATTTATGACATTTGTCAAGCCATATCATTTATTAAAATAAAAAAATCTGATTTGTTAGTCCATTCATAGACTAGAAGTCACGTGACATGCGTGAGAAGGAAAGTGTAGTTTAGTGTTGTGGGACATTAGGAGGAGGCGAAAATGGTGACAAGTGAATTATTAAACAATAATTTGATTAAGTTGTCTGCAATTCAATCAATTTTATATCCACTGTTTAAAGTTCCAATTATCTCTCCACTTGCATCTGTATATGCCCACCAGTTAAACGTAAGCGCATGAATGGTCTTACGTTAAAAAAAAATAAAACAGACAAAGGTAGCAAATAATTTGCAAAGAACAAAACAACTATGTATTGAGGTACGGTGTTTGTTTTCTCTACTGATCTGAATCAGGTGTTTTAATTTTGTTGCTGACTTGTTGAGAAATCAACGTTGCTTTAAAAACTATTTCAATTAATTGCAAAGTACATTTCACAAAATGTTGAGTACAAAATTGTTTTTATCATGGCAACATTCTGAATATAATGTGGTTTTTATTTAGCATGTTTTATAAGTTAACATTTTAGTTGTGGTAATTAATTTAAAACAAATTAGTTTCATTATATATGTTACAATAATGTGATTATAGCATAAAGTTTAATATTAGTTGGAAACTACTCACTTCTTTAATTGAATTAAATAACCGAATAGGCGGAAAAATGATACTGGTTTGTGGGTTACTAAAACTAGTCGCCAATCCGATAATTTATCAGCTGATACCCCACACATTAATCTGAATATTTGTATCCTGCGAGTATCTCGCCAAAATCTGTTTTTAAAAAATCCCGCTGTTTTTTGCGTTATTTAGTAGCAAAACTGCAAACATAAAATAGAAAAATGTCCTATTTCCAATATTAGAAGAGTAAAATATCCGCTATTTACAAGTAATTGTATTTATTTTATAAAAGAAGCAAAATTAATTGTAATAAAATTACAGAAAAACCACGTATACTATAGTTTGTTTAATCTAGTATAACGTATTCAATGTTATACAACTAAGGATATTATTAAATTGTAATTGAACAGCTGGTGGCAGTTCGGGAAAGAAGCAGGGTACAAACTTCCAAAACAGACAACAGTAACATTTTACAAAACAGATAAAGGGAATCAAGAATGCAAATGAAAGCCCTAAGGGGTTTTCAAAATCTCCACTTTGAATAATATTTTTTTCTACAGATTCAATAAAACTTATTAACAAGCGCTAGAACAGTCACACAATCAGGAGTGAAAAGAAATGACATCTGTGTTGTTTTGTAATATAAACTTAAACATGTTCAAAATGATTTCCGTTAACTGCAATACATCTACCAAAATATGACCTAAAAATATATCTATTAACGTATATTGAACATACATAGTGTTTTATTTGAATTTATTTGAACATACATAGTGAAATATTTTGAACATTACATAGTGTTTTTTTAAGAAACGGCTAACAGATTAACCCATGTCAGCTCATAATTTCAAACCCCTATAATTCAAAATATTTTTTAGTAAGAATCAATACATGGCTGAAATGTAACGAGATCCCTTCAGATACTATGCAATTAGTTTTCCAACCTGAATTGCAGTTACGGTAATAATTTTGAACAATTTAAAGTTTATATTACAAAACAACACATGTGATTTATATAAAGGTTTTCTTAAAATAAATTCATCCGTTGAAAATGTTTATACTTTTTTGAGACGCCTTGTATTTATTGAATGTGTAGATTTATGTACAGCCGGAAAAATGAAACGTTTATGAAATGTATATATAATTAATGTATTTATACTCACACTCATCAATTAATTTAAATATACGCAAGAAAAACTTCTGTGCGTGTTTCTCCATAATAGGCAGCGATACAATCAATTCCTCCGAGACCTGCTATTGTGATCTCACTGAATAGTCATGACGGTTGCCAGCCCATCGCTTTGTGTCATCATGAAACCAAATTATAATGATTATTTTACAAGTTTTATTTTTTTAGGTGGAGGTGTTTTAGGTTTATATTGTTTGGCGTATGTTGGACGTTTTTTTAAAGAAATTAGAACAAATAATAGTATTACTTTTTTAAATCATAGACGTTTTGTATTCATGTCTCCTATGATTACAGATTCCATTGGTTGGTACATGCCCCCCCCCCCCGCCATTAACTCGCCATCTGTAATGTAAGGCAAGCACCAGATTTGCATGATAGTACATGGGTTCAGTACTAATTCACATCAAATTCTTGTTCGATAAACATCACTTATAGATTTAGGTATTGCAGGTATAATTACAAACATACATCATTACCAGGTTTTACTAGCTGTTCTTTTAACACATAACATGAAACAAGTATAATTCTTTCTCTCATATTTTAAAAACTATGTTTTGTTCTTGAAAAACTTTTTAAGTTGGGATTTTTATAGACTACTACAATATTTGAGGCCATAAAATCTCCCCCTTTTTGAAATCATTTACTTCCAGTTCTTCTTACTTATGTTCCGATTTTTACATGGATGTAATCGTGAGAAATGATCATATAAAAAACGGATATGATAGCTGATTAAAATTTCAGGAGCAATATAAGTGGTCATATATCTATCTACGTAAGGTTCAGATTATCAACTTATTTAATATATTTGCTTACTAAATACTTGATACTAAAAGCTTTAAACAAATGAATTATGTAATATATTTTTTATAAATTTATAAAACTGTTATGTTTGTTTTCATTAATGAAATAAGACAATTGTTAGTTAAAATCTTCGTTACAAGTACTGTCCTTCTTAAGTGAACAACTTAGTCCACAGAAGGGAAAGTAGAAAGGAACGTCAGCCACAGATTCCCTTAAATTATTAAGTCCAGTGCTTTCCCAACGGGCATTTGTTTATCCGCAGTTTCTCCTTTACATTGTTCTCTAGACTTTTGTTTCCTTAACCTTTAGTATATGGGACTACCACAGATACAAATAAAATGTGAATTTATAAATGAAAATACAACTTGAATATAATTAGGTACGTTTAATTTTTTCTTAAAACTTAATATGAGCTTGAAACACTGAGTACTCATTTAATAATCGGGCGTCCTCCTGGCCTCGGGTTCAAGTCCCGGCAGGTTTGGACAGTCATCCCGTAACAATGTTGAAAAGTCAGTAAAAACGCGAATTGCGTTGAAAGACAAAAAAATCTATAAGAATTTGTTAATCTAGTAAAAAATCAATAATGTAAGCAGTACTATCACTATTTATAACCCCAAAGTGGAGGTGTGGCTCAATGCAGGGCCCACCCACTCTCCTTACACCCACTTCACTATTGTACTAACACATATGAAATATTTCATGTAGACCACGCGGAACATTACTCCCGAACATTAAGGTGAGTTCACGTTTTCTTTTTTAAGTTAAGTATTTTTTATATTTAATATTTATTTCCTTTGATTTAGGTTTATATACATAAGATATATGCAGTGACAACACCTATTTAGTGTGGTTGTACGTTATTTGGTATACAGAGTGGATAAATCCTGGGAGACCCTGGTTGGAGTACAAAGAAATGCTTTAATAAAAGCATACGCATATCAAATTAAAAGTCTTTATTAATAAAACAAAATACCACACATTTAATCTCAAATGGACCACAAACTTGGAAATGACAGCCATTCGAAGTGTGATTTGGATTGCCATTGGCTAAGCCATGGCATTATCATTCAACCACTTTATATACCGAACCGAAGACCTTTATAATGTTTACAAGTCACAGATACCTACTAGTAAGACCTATGCTTCCCTGGCAGATGGCCCACTACGAGTAAGATGAAAGTTTTTAATTAAGTCAAATGTTTTATTTACATCAGGTTAAATTTGCCTTTTATTAGATATTATTCTGCAAATATAACGTCTCCGCAAAATTATAGCAAATTAATCTCAGATAATAGTTGAATTTCAAACGGTTACCATATGTCACCAGATTGTTCATTAAAGGTAAAGTTTGTGGCATTGTGTTCTACCGATAAACACCTTCAATTTGATATCCATATTAACATATGATTGTATTTAAGATTTTCTTTGGACTTCAAGCGGGCCGTCGCCAGGAAGTGATCTAAATTGTACAGTTACGTCTAAAAGTACAAATTTATATAGTTTTTGTGTGTGTTATGAGTTTTATTGCTTTATTTGGAACGGTTGAGAAAATGTAAAGCTGTATCAGGACTTATTTTCCACCCAGTACATCAGTTTTGAATGTGAAGATTGCCTGATAAGAAGGCTCCTCACGCCCTGACCTTAGAGATAAGAAGGCTCCTCACGCCCTGACCTTAGAGATAAGAAGGCTCCTTACGCCCTGACCTTAGAGATAAGAAGGCTCCTCACGCCCTGACCTTAGAGATAAGAAGGCTCCTCACGCCCTGACCTTAGAGATAAGAAGGCTCCTCACGCCCTGACCTTAGAGATAAGAAGGCTCCTCACGCCCAGACCTTAGAGATAAGAAGGCTCCTTACGCCCTGACCTTAGAGATAAGAAGGCTCCTCACGCCCTGACCTTAAAGATTGGAAACAGTAAATTATTATGATTTAATGCATTCGATTATGTTTAATGCTACCTTTAAACTTACGCATAAAGTTTGGAAGTCCTTCCTTAGGCACTAGGAGGAGATGAGAACAGTGCTTTGTGTTAATTTGAAAGTGTGTAGTCAATGTTATGGGTCTTTTTCTGAATGTCCCCGTATATGGTAAAGAATGTCTAGCACGTTATGAATTACAATAAACCTACACACAGCGTACCTTTGATATTAGTCACGTGGTTTAGACTTTCATTTTCAATCGGTGCCTTCTGGTATTCAGGTTAGACTTTAAGCACTTATGCCATAGGTTTTTAGGTTAGGTTAGGATTAAATAAATATAAGTTGGCATGTTACTTGCTTACATATATGCAACTTACTTAATATATTTGCTGACTATACAATAATGTATAATGAAATAATACATAAAGCCTATATACCACCACAAATCGCTGCGCTCGTGTCACTTTGTCCTCAGATACACCTGTGACTCGTAACTACGTTAACAACAGGAGGACTATTGAAAGCAACAAAACAAATATTTAATATTGTTTTTGTTCAAAAGGCGGTTTTACTTTGACAGATCATATGATGTTTAATTCACATTAAAAATGCAATGTTTACAATTATGATAAACATTGTAAATATAAAAAACAAATTGGGTGTGCGTCGGACCACACGGTGGAAGTTATACTTCTTTGGCCATTCTCATACACCCACTCACGCACACAAACAGACAGGATATATAAATGAAATATAAGACATTTTTCAATATTATTCAATATATTTATCTTCAATATATTATACGTGACTTCATTATTATATTATACACCTATATTATCATTATCAGTAATTTCTTCGATTAACAATCGATTAATCGATAGTTCTTAAAAATTTGTTCTTACTTTTCAGCGTGACGCGGTTTCTCGACCAACATCCCATCCCAAAGTGTCTAACGGGCGCAAAGAAGTATAACTTCAAAAACTGTTATATGACATACTAGCTGTACCCGCCCCTTCGCCGGTCATAATATTGAGTTTTGATTGTATCATTGAAATGTGCAGCAACCTTTCAGTTTACATAGTATCCAATTTACAACAGCTGATGTTTTGTGTAGTTTACTACTGTACTCAATTATTTTTAATTTTGAAAGTTTTGCCTACCACAATTTTATTATATTTGTTTTTATTTAACAGCTGTTAATCAAATAAATCAATCAATTAATATAGCTTCACAAGAAATCAAAACATCTATATATATTATAATTTCTAAAGTACTTTTTTTTGTCGGTACGCCATAACTTCCTAAATTCTTCACCAATTTTCATAAATGAGGTGTCATTTTAAAGCTTTTTTTACCCACTACTTGATGAAAATATACAAATCTCTCATTTTCCAATAGTTTTTTTTGAAAAAGGACCAATTATATCATTCTGCAAGTAATTTAAACTTGAAATGTTTATTTACATTATTCGATCAGCTGTAACATGTGAATTAAATAAATCAAAACAAACATAATCACATCAAACATAGTGTTTAAAGAGGTACTTTGAATTTGTAAATAACTTAACCTAACATTTATAAAATAAATTATATTAAGTTTAAACTCACATATTTTATTTCTTTTTTAATCCATATTTACATTAGGTTAAATTGCACTCTAACTATGCTTTACTAACTATACTGTGTGCACTTTAATTAAGAGGGATTTAAAGAGAATACAGTGCGAATGCTTCGCACGGGTCGGCTAGTAAAAATATAAACAGTATAATTTTGACATATTTAAAACCCACAGCTGATATTCTTTTTATATTTGACTTATTATACCTTCATGCATCCTGCTATTTGATTAACATCGAAACTTTAGAAGTCCAAGGGATGGAGCCCTGAGGGATTAAAGAAACGGGAATAGGACAGAAACCTTCCCTGGGGTATATAGAACAACTTCCCCAAGTTTCATGGCGATCGGCTGGACGGTTTGGTAGCGCATAAAGGATAGACAGACAAACAAACATACATTGGATTTTATATATATAGATATACGTATATATAAAGGGTCATAGGAGAGGTAGTGCAAGCGAGATAGTGAATATCCCCCTTCATACTTCTACGTATATTGTGTACAGTCTGTTCAAAACCTTAGATATGATTTAGGTTAGGTTGGCTGCTATGTTTATATATAGCTTGCTGGATGATACTTGTGTCGATAATATCAACATAGTTTACCCAGTGAAACTCCGTGACTTATAATACGTTTTATTTAAATATTGAACACGTTTTCATCATTGAGTTAGTTGAAATTGAAACGAGACAAAATGGTTGTTTTGTGTTACTGGATTACTTTATTTTTAATTAAATTAAATTAGTTATTTCATTTAATTTAATAACATAAATTAATCACTCTAATTGAATGAAGTAAATTAATTTGTAAAGTACAATTACACTTTTCTACTCATAATAGAATTTTTACTAGAGATTGATTATTCAGTGGAAATAATAATAAAACTAAACGTTTTAGGTACTGATAAACTTTTACTCTGGAACACAAAATAAAAAATATACAATTCTTTTCCTTCAACAATAAAACTATCTAATATTTAACATCTGTCAATAATATTCTTTAAAACCAACAAATAATAACAAAACAAAAGCATAGAGCACGTATTAAATTTTAGTAAATAATTTGAACAGCTGTTATAATAAATCAAAATTATAATCTATTTCATTCTCCCACCTTGAGTAATTTACAATTAATTACTCAATTTGTATTCCCTCATATGCCATACTTGTTGGGTTTGTTTATAGTTCTTCCTGATCGAGTTTTAATAATATTTTTGTTTTCCTCGTAATTTATTTTGCTTCTTCTAATGAGTTTGCTCTCCTTTTCATTACTTTAGACTCTTTGCTTGATATTTCCAAATGATAAAGTTTTTGAACAGGTCTTGTAAGAGTTCCTTGTGAAGTTTTCACTTTAGCTACTCGTATAACTCCTTCCTTATCAGGCATCACTTCCACAACAACAGCTAGAGGCCAATCCACTCGCTTGAGATTATTGCATTCAATCAGAACAACATCACCAACTTGCAATACACTATCTCTCTTCTTTAAGTTTATTCGTTGAGTAAGTTGTCCCAAATATTCTTGCTTGAATCGCTCTCTCAACTCTTGTTTCAATGTACGTAGGTATTTCAATCTTCTATTGAGACTTGTTTCATCCAATTGATCTAAATCAGGAACACCAATTTCTCTGAGGTCTTGTAAAAAATGATTAGGTGTAAGTGGTAATAGCTCTTCCAGTCCATCATAGATGTATGTGAGTGGTCTCGAATTTATCACCGCTTCACAATCGCAAAGTATTGTTATCATTTCTTGATAACTAAGACTGGCTCGTCCTAGTGTTCTTCTTAAGAGTTCTTTGAGAATCCGAACTATCCTTTCCCACCAGCCACCCCACCAAGGAGATGCTGGAGGAATCATTTTCCATTTAATGTGGTTGGCGGAACTAAATTTCTTGATATCGTCCCAATTTATTTCTTCTAGCAAATTTCTTGCGCCAACATAATTAGTTCCGTTGTCAGAATAAATTGTGGCTGGTCTTCCTCGACGAGCAATGAATCTTCTCAAGGCTTGCAGAAATGATTCCGAGGATAGAGAAGTTACCAATTCAAAATGGACAGCCCTATACACAGCACATGTGAAGATGCATATCCAAGCTTTTTCCTTTTTCTTCAGGTAAAGAGGTCCTGCAAAATCAGATCCAGTTACTTCGAATACTGAACAATCTTTCATACGATCCATAGGTAAGGTACCTGTGATCGGTTCCATTTTTTGACTCTTTTGTCGTTTGCATTTAACACATTTTGATATTGCATTTCTCACAGTTTTTCTTCCACCCAAAATCCAGTATTTATCTCTTAAAATGTTTAACAGAATTTGAACACCCGCATGACAGTTGTTGACATGACAATCTAAAATCAACGCTTTTACGGTTGGATGATGAGCTGGTAATAATATTGGAAACCTAACTCCAAAAGCTGCATCTTCTTTCTTGCAGAGTTTAGTTTTTAGTCTGATCAAGCCATTTTCATCGATAAAAGGATCCAAACATGAAATGTTCTTGTCATTAACTCCATTGAAAGACTCCTGCTGTATTAAATTGAGCAGTGTCCTTTCTGCTTTTATAGTTTCATCTGCTGTAATTTTGAGAAATAATCAGAGTACCATTTGTCATTTGTCTGGTTGTTAATCATGCATTTTGTTTCTGTTAGTCTCTTTTCTTTTTCAATTTCTTCTGAATTCAAATTTATTTCACCTTCTGTAGGCCATTCTTCTGGTACAAACTTCAACCATTCTGGTCCCTCCCACCATTTTGATTTTAAAAAATACTGAGCGTCACAGCCTCTTGACGGGAGGTCAGCTGGGTTGAATTCTCCTTTGATGTAATTCCAATTCTCAACTTTACTCAACTTCTTAATTTCTGACACTCGATTCCATACAAAGACTTTCCAATTACATTCTTGTCTTATCCACCCTAATACAGTTGTCGAATCTGTCCAATAAAAGATAGGAATGTTCTGCCAGTTCAAAGATTTTACAATTGTCTCAGTCAAACGTACTCCCACCGTTGCGGCTAACAATTCTAGTCTAGGAATGCTAAGACTTTTCAAAGGTGCCACCCTAGACTTTGATGCTAATAGTTGAACTGTCACTTTGTTTTCGGTTTCAACTCTCAAGAATATCACTGCTGCATATGCATCTTTACTAGCATCGCAGAACGTATGGATAGTACAACCTACTGAAGTATCTTCTTTTCCTAACCATCTAGGTATTTTTACGTCTTGAAGACTAAGTAATTCATCAAACCATTGCAAAAATCTCTCAGCAGTTTTAGGTTCAACATCAGTATCCCAATCTATTTTCTTATCCCACATCTTCTGTAGTAGCAATTTCGGGTATAACATAACAGGAGAAATGAAGCCTAAGGGGTCAAATATTCTATGAGATACTGACAATATTTCTCTCTTGGTAATGTGATTGCGGTCAAAATCTTTAATACAGTCTAATCCTACAAATAATTGATCATTTTGATAGTCCCATTTTACACCTAATACATTGACTATTGAAGGTTCACTTCCATTCGAAGATTGACCAGTTGCAATCCATCCACGAAGATCAAATTTTCCCTCTGCCATCACTCTAGTAGCAACAGCTATAAATTTGTCAACCTCTGGAACAGTATTTACACTAGTTGAGACGTTGTCAACATAAAAACTCTTCTGCAATTTCTGAACTAAATTTATATCTCCACTAAGTTTTGTGGTTGCTTTCTGAAGATGAAGATCAATTACTGCTCCCAATAAGAACGGACTGCATTTCACTCCAAATACTACCCGTTTATGTCTATATACAATTATCTCATCATTACTGTTGTACCATAAAAAACGAAGTTTGTCGATATCCTCTCCGTTTACTGCTATCTGTAAGAATGCTTTAGCAATGTCTGCAACTACTCCAAATCTTCCTTCTCTGAAACGAAGCATAACTGTCGGAATCAGTTCTATTAGGTTAGGTCCACACTCCAAGCAATCATTTAGTGAAGGCTGGTTTCTGTCTCTAGCAGATGCATCGAATACTGGTCGAATTCTCGTCGTCTGGCTGCTCTCTTTCACAACAGGTCTATGTGGTAAGTAATGACAGTCTTTATCCAACTCAGCACTCGGTACGATTTCGATTATGCCTTGTTCTTTCCAGTCCTTGAACACAGAGTCATATTCTGAAAACAAGTCATTGTTTTTAAGCCTTTTACTTACTGATTGAAGTCTTTTCTCAGCCAATACTTTGTTTGTTGGTAGAGGAGGATGGATGTCAATGAATGGAAGTTTGACTTCATAACGTCCCTCTTTATTAATAATTGTTGTTTGCAGAAAATTATCCTTGACGTCCATCTGAATTCCCTTCACCGATTGGTGCTCAGGAGGTTCCTCTATCCCGATCAAGTCTAGATTCCCTAAATCTGCAAAGTTTGCATCTTGAATAAACATACTAGTTACAAGAGAGGACAAACAACCGTTTACGTCTGTTAGGCCTCCTGGTACTTTACCCATCAATGTCCATCCTAGAAGTGTATTCATGGCCACTAGTCCAGAATCCAGTTGGAGACGATCTCCTGTATACAGTTTACCTGCCACATCAGCTCCTATTAAAATACTAATTGGTAAATTTGACTCTTCAATATCGGTCAAATGGATGCCTTTACTAACCAACTCTTTTAACCAAGGCCCGTTGGTTACATGATTGATATTCCCACAAATCTTAGGCTGACTCAATACTTCAAAGTTACACCTGTACGAATCATCTTTGTTTGAAAGATGAACTCTATATTTGTTATGGATGTTTTCTGCAGTTTTCACATTACCAAACAAAGAATGTACTATTCTTTCTTGGCCCAAAGATTTGTATTCAATCTCACAAGCTACAGTCTGAGCTATATACGAACGCTCAGAGCCTATATCAAACAACAAGCGCACAGGTATGATGGTGTTGGTATTAGGATTTCTCAGGTTAGCTATTAAGGTCTGCATAAAGACTCTGGGATGAGATACATTGTCAGAATGGTTAGGTCTACTAGATAACACATTATCTTGTAACTGAGCACAAGTTACTTTAGCCTCAGATTTCAACATATTAGTAGGCCTAGAAACATTACTATTTACATGAAAATTAGGGCACATGACGACAAAGTGTCGTTTTTTACACAGAGGACATTTCAAACTAGATTTGCATTGTTTAATGCTGTGGCCTGGTTTTAAGCAACAAAAACAACACCTCTTTTCTTTTATGATTTGAGTTTTTTCATCTAGAGCCATTTTCTGAGCTGAGAAACAATCTGAACTTTTATGTGATTTTTCACAAAATATGCAAATCAAGGATTTGTCGTACTTACCGAAAGACACCAAGCTAGCAGCAGTAGAAGTAGAAGGCTTCATATCTTGTGTCTGTGAAAAAGATTTTTTAGTCTGCTTACTTTCCTTGTGATTCGAGTTTATACCTGTTCCAAAACCAGACATTGCCAATCCAATTCTTTGTTCACTCTCTACTTCTGAAAGCATAAATTTCATTAAATTGTTCAAGCGATCCTGAGGACTTTTCCCTGTACGATGGGAACTTCGTTGCCAAGCTCTTAAGAGGTCTTCCGGCATGCAGGACTCTACCATTGGGTATAGAAGAGACGCGCATTTGTCAATTGTCACACCTAGAGTTTCTAAATTTCTTAAATGAGACTCAAGTTTATCATACAAAGCTTGGAGAGACATCTGGTTCTTACTTTCTAGTGAATTTGTTAGGACTATCTTAAGCAGCTCTTTAACATATACCTCTACTAATAAATCATCTTTACCAAATCGGGTTTTCAAACTTTCAGTTACTTTAGAATAGTTTGGTCCAATTGGTGGGAAGCTTTGAACAACTTCATAGGCCCTAGTACTAGGTACTATACACTGCAAGAGGTACTGAAATTTATCTGCTGGTGTAATGCTAGGGTCTATATCTATTTTCTCAAACTGGCTCCAAAAAGGTAGCCAATTGATAAGTTCCCCGTCAAATTTCTTGATTTCAATTTTTGGAAGTCTATAGGTTCTTTTATTTAATATTGAATTATAGTTGGCGTCAGAACCTAGTCCTAAGTTGTTAGAGCTTACTTGACTTAATGCCTCCTCTTGTTTTAAAATTTTTTGAACTTTTAGCCGAATGGACTCATAATTACCTACATACTTATCTGTGTTTGTTGTTTCAGCTAGAAAATCATTTTCAGTTGTATTTTCATCATTCAACAGCAAGTCCCTTATTTCTTTATCAATAGCTTGTAGTTCATCAGCTTTTTGTTGTAGAATGTTGAAGGATACTTCTATTTCAGCCAAATCAAGAGGATCATTTTCAAACAGTTCTTTTATACTGTTTACATTTCTTGTAAAAACACTGCGCAATAAAGTCCTTTGCCGCTTCAGTATATCCATGTTCTTGACCTAATTCTACCTGGTTTAGTATTTAATAAATTTCCAATCCTGTCACGGTCGCCAAATTGTAAAGTACAATTACACTTTTCTACTCATAATAGAATTTTTACTAGAGATTGATTATTCAGTGGAAATAATAATAAAACTAAACGTTTTAGGTACTGATAAACTTTTACTCTGGAACACAAAATAAAAAATATACAATTCTTTTCCTTCAACAATAAAACTATCTAATATTTAACATCTGTCAATAATATTCTTTAAAACCAACAAATAATAACAAAACAAAAGCATAAGTAGTGAGGTTTTGTCGGTTTAAGAAGTACCGTTATCTAATTAACATGCAAGGCACGTGCCAAAACCTCACTAGCACGCATACCGCACACATCCACCCACCATATATGGCAATACATCAACATTAGTCTGCATACCAGACAAGGTCGGTCCGGTCCGACGACATTGACATCGTTCAAAGGTCTCTGACTCCACAGCCAGCCTAAGGGGGCCATTGACTTCTTCGTCTAAAGGTCATCATTGGTCACGACCTAAAGTCATTGACCTTTGACCTTTGACCCTTGGCCCCCCGCCCTCTGGCCTCCGACCTTTAACCTCTGACCTTTGACCCCCGCCCTAAGGGTCCGCCTAGTTGTTATTCCGTTCACGTGTCGACCCCCGACCTGTGTCCAAGTCGAGTGTGAGTGTGTAGCGTTCT
Organism: Stictocephala bisonia; assembly: GCA_035578905.1. Lineage (NCBI taxonomy): Eukaryota > Metazoa > Arthropoda > Insecta > Hemiptera > Membracidae > Stictocephala > Stictocephala bisonia. The sequence continues at coordinate 95,285 of JAQJVL010002501.1, forward strand.
CATTAGTAGTCAAAGCGTTCGCGCGTTGCTTTTTCCAAGTGAGGCCTAGTCTGGGTTATATGTTCTCCTCGTATATTCTGTTGCCCTGATACCATGACCTTTATTGTTGTAACGACCACGCCCGTAGATTTATTTTTTAATACTTGAGTTATATAAACAAGTGAGATATTGTTTGGGTTACCTGTTTTCCATGTTGATTCTATGCTCCTGATACTAAA